>CM030369.1:115857290-116157630 GCA_003604175.2 Clonorchis sinensis
CTTAAATCTCGGAGAAATATCCCAGCCGGCCCGGAACATAACTTGGTGCGACGAATTATCAGACGTCAAGTGAAGGCGAGTGTGAAAGCCGACCGCGAAGTGTGGTGGACACAGAAAGCCAAGGAAATGGAAGAGGCCCAGAAATCCGGTAATGCCCGAAGATTATTTCAGTTGATCCGTGCGACCGGTCCCCGGAAACCACCTGTGAGCGAAACTATCAAGGATCGGAATGGAGTGACCATCTCGAATAAAGAAGAACGTCTCGACCGATGGGCCGAATACTTCGAACAACAATTGTCATGGCCACCAGCTGGCGCCCATCTGGAACCCACAGGTGACGTAGAACCCTGGACGGTGAACGTGGAACCACCTACGGCCTCGGAGGTTTATGACTGCATATGTTCTCTCAAGCGCCACCGAGCCTCTGGTCCGGATGACCTCCCACCCGCATTGTTCAAAGATGGGGGTGAAATCCTCAGTCAACGCCTGTCTGATCTGTTTGCCTGCATCTGGGAAAAGGAGTCTGTCCCAGACAACTGGGGAGAGTCGGTGATAGTGCCCATTTTCAAAAAAGGGGCTCGTAGTGAGTGTGGCAACCACAGGGGGATCAGCTTGACCCCGGTCGTAACGAGACTGTTGGCGTCACTTGTGCTTCGTCGCCTTACGGTGGCTCGTGAGACACTGTCTCGAGAGCAGCAAGCGGGATTCCGGCCTGGTAGGGGTTGCGTTGACCAAATCTTCACACTTCGTCAGGTGCTAGAACAACGCCATACGTATAAGCGACCCACAATTCTAGTATTCTTGGATTTCCAAGGCGCATTTGACTCGGTTGACCGGTCTGTTCTGCTTGACACGCTTGCCCACCAAGGAATGCCCCGGAAGTTCGTGAACATAATAAGCTCTTTGTATTCCAAGACTTCCGGACGTGTGAGAGTATACGGCGAGCTCTCCAAAAGCTTCCGTACACAAAGTGGCGTCCGTCAGGGATGCCCACTCTCCCCATTCCTGTTTAACTTCGTGATCGATGAAATAATGAGACGAACGCTGGAAGGTCTCCAAAACCCCGGTGTTCAAATAGCCTCTGACGAAAACCTTGTCGATCTGGAATATGCAGATGACATCGTTCTTATCTTTGAAGAGGAGGAGAAGGCGCAGGTGTTTTTAGATGAACTGACCAAAGTCATCCCGTCCTTTGGTATGCACTTTGCACCCAAAAAGTGTAAGGTCATGCTCCTGGACATGCAGTCACTGAACACGCCACTTACAATCCAGGGAGAGGCACTGGAAGTTGTGGAGCGTTTTACATATCTTGGAAGTTGTATTAGTTCTGATTGTAGTGTGACAGATGAGGTAAATGCACGAATCTGCAAGGCTCGGGTCGCGTTTGCTAATTTGAGACACCTATGGCGTCAAAGTGGTGTGTCCCTGAATCTCAAGGGACGTGTGTATCAAGCTACAGTGCGGGCTGTTTTGTTGTATGGCTGTGAGACTTGGCCTGTTCGAGCAGCGGAACTGAGACGTCTTCAGGTGTTCGACAATCGTTGTCTCAGAACCATAGCTCGTGTGGGATGGTGTCGGCGAATCCGTAACGAGGCAGTTAGAAAGCGAGTTTTGGGTTGTGCAACGGGTACTTCCATTGAAGAATGTGTCCAGCACCAGAAGCTGCGTTGGTTGGGACATGTGTTGCGCATGCCTAATCATCGTTTGCCGAAGAGAGTGCTATTTTCCGTGCCCAATTCAGAGTGGCGTAAGCAGAGAGGTGGCCAACCCTTGACCTGGCAGAAGGGTATGAAAGAAATCACGAAACGCTTGGGTGCTGTCGGTGCTACTCGCCTTCCAGGATGGGGACCGCGTGATCCCCAGTGTGCCTGGTTGGAGACGCTGCAAGATATGGCTGCCAACCGATGTCAGTGGCGATCTTGTTGTCAGTTTCTATCCAGATTGCCTGAATGAGTGGTTGGAGGTGTAGGCACCTCGGAATGATTGTAGTAAGACAGCAATAAGTCCCCTCCCCGTCCATCTTTATTCTTTTTCTTCACAATCAGGCTTTCAAATAAATCATGGTTGTACGGCAGCGAAGCATCGGTGTTGAACACTGATGTCATGCTGTCGATGATGATGATGATGACTCAGCTCGAGATGGCTCAGTGCTTAAGGCGCAAACTTACTGACTGTCTAGGTTTGAGAAATCTGGCAGTATTTCGGCCGTCATGCTTCCTTCGGATGGGATGATAGCTAGAAAGCGGAGGGGTGCTACATTTGAACCATGCCATGAAGAAGACTCAAGCAATACACCACTTACGAAGTTAAAGGGGAAAAGTAACCGAAGCCACCCTTGCCTGAGAGCAGGAGAGAGTTTACCGTAGACACGTACGGGAGGCACCACCGTATACAACTTTTATAAAAGACGAGAATTTAGAAGGAACAAACTTAATTGCCACATAGTGCCGTAGTTTCTGGTGGTCAGCGGAATCGAAAACGATGTTCACTTTGAGAGAAATGACCATTGTTGGTCGTGGAAGTCCAGTGGACCAGAGTACGTTGGTCCCGCTTTGGTCCTGCTACAGCTTCAGTCACCGGAAACTTGCAGGACGGAGGACTTAGCCAAACATTGGAGGCAACAGCGTATTCAGTTCGTTTGTACTTCATCAGTGTAGTTTGAAGGAACGGGTGGCTAGGCAGCTACGCACTGATGGGGATAGCTTCGATGCCGGACCGCCTTTGACTGCGTGTTTGGTCGGGAGGTGTAGGCACCTCAGAATGCTTGACATAGGCCAGCACTAGGTCCCCTCCCTCATCCACTCTTTTTCTCTTCTTTTCACTCTAGGGCTTTTTATATATAATTATATATAAAAAGCCCTAGAGTGAAAAGAAGAGGAAAAGAGTGGATGAGGGAGGGGACCTAGTGCTGGCCTATGTCAAGCATTCTGAGGTGCCTACACCTCCAACCGCTCAATCAGACAATCTGGAAAGAAACTGACAGCATGAACGCCACTGACATCGATTAGCCGCCATTTCTTGCAACGTCTCCAGCCAAGCACAGGCGGGGTCACGGGGACCCCATCCTGGAAGGCGTACAGCACCAACAACACCTAAACTCTTCGTGATCTCTTTCACGCCTTTCTGCCAAGTCATGCGCTGTCCACCTCGCGGTTTGCGCCAGTCTGAAGGAGGCACGAAGAACAACACTCGCCTCGGTAGACGGTGTTTCGGCATGCGTAGTACATGACCGAGCCATCTTAGTCGGTGGTGCTGGATGATTTCCCCAATTGATGTACCTGCAGCACAACCAAATACCCGTTTTCTAATCACCTCGTGACTAACACGCTGACGCCATCCAAAACCAGCCACGCTTCTGAGGCATCGGTGGTCGAAAACCTGGAGACGCCTCACATCATCTGTCCGTAGAGGCCATGTCTCGCACCCATACAACAATACAGCCCTTACTGTAGCCTGGTACACACGACCCTTAAGATCTAGTGAGATGCCTTTTTGACGCCACAAGTGACGCAAATTAGCAAACGTGATTCGAGCCTTTGAGATTCTTGCACTGACTTCATCAGACACACTTCCGTCAGAGCTAATACAACTACCGAGGTATGTAAAGTTTTCCACAATCTCCAGTGATTCTCCTTGAATTTTAAGGGATATGTCCGGAGACTGCACGTTCTGAAGCATGACTTTGCACTTTGAAGGTGCAAGGCGCATGCCAAAAGATGGTATGATGGTGGTCAGTCTGTTCAACAGGGCTTGTGCTTCACTTTCGTCTTCAAAGATGAGGGCGATATCATCTGCGTACTCCAGATCGACAAGGCTCTCACCAGCAACGATTTGAACACCGGGGTTTTGAAGACCTTCCAGCGTTCGCCTCATTATTTCATCAATGACGAAGTTGAACAAGAATGGAGAGAGTGGACATCCTTGTCTGACACCACTTTTTGTAGGGAAGCTTTTGGAGAGCTCGCCATACACTCTCACCCGCCCAGAAGTATGTGAATATAGGGATCGGATTATGTTTACAAACTTCTGGGGCATACCCTGTTGAGCAAGTATATTTAACAGCACTGACCGATCGACAGAATCAAACGCACCCTTGAAGTCAAGGAACACCAAGATTGTGGGTCGTCTGTACATGTGGCGTTGCTCTAACACCTGACGGAGTGTGAAGATGTGGTCAATGCAGCCTCTACCCGGTCGAAATCCCGCTTGATTCTCACGAGTCAAGGTTTCGCGTGCCATCGTAAGACGACGAAGAATCAATGACGCCAGAAGCCTTGTCACAACAGGAGTCAAACTAACACCTCTGTGGTTGCTACATTCACTGCGAGTACCCTTTTTGAAAATGGGCACTACTATCGATTCACCCCAGTTGTCTGGGACGGTCTCTTTCTCCCAGATAGACCCAAATAGTCTAGACAGGCACTGGCTGAGGAGCCCACCGCCATCCTTGAAAAGAGCAGGTGGAAGGTCGTCAGGACCAGCAGCACGATGACGCTTGAGTAGAGAAATACACTCGGACACTTCTGAGACCGAAGGCGACTCCATATTTACGGTCCAGCTTTCTGTTGAAGGCCAGGTCTCTTGATTGGAGGTAGCAGGTGGCCAGCTGAATTGCTGTTCAAAGTACTGTGCCCAGCGGTCCAGACGTTCTGCTTTATTGCATATCAGGGAGCCATTTTGGTCTCTGATTGTTTCGCTGACAAGAGGTTTTCGAGGACCAGTCGAACGAATCAAATGGAACAGCCTGCGCACATTTCCAGCATTCTTTGCATCTTCCATTTCTTGGGCCTTTCGGGTCCACCACGCTTCTCGGTCTGCACGGACACTCAGTTTCACTTGGCGTCGGATGATGCGTCGGGTGGAGTTGTGGTGGCGGCCAGGGGGAATCTGTCGCCGGGTCTCCAGCAAAGACACGGTCCTATCAGAGATCCAGTGTTTGAAAGAGGTTGGCTGGGTTGTACCGCAAACAGACGTTCCAACCTTGAGTAGCGCTTTGGATATCTTTTCCCAGTGGCCGTTTATATCCGACACCGTACCGTCCGGCAGGCATTCGACGAGTTGGTTTTGATAATTTCGTTTGACTTCTGGATCCACTAGCTTCTCAATGGCTAAGCGAGGTGTGCGCGTTTTGCGTACACCTGAAAAGCGCAATGAAAAGCAGCAGCGTACAAGTGCATGGTCGGAGTCCACGCTGGTGTTCCAGAAGGAGCGGCAAGCGGTGATCGACCCTCGCCACCGATAACTCACGGCGATGTGGTCTATTTGGGTTCGTCGCTGGTTTGTTGGTGGGCACCACGTTGTCAAGCGATTTCCGCTGTTCCGGAAATTCGTACTGCAAAGGAACAGTCTGTGATCGGCACACATCTGAAGTAAGCGGTCTCCGTTTTCCGTGCGTCTCGTGTCCAAACCAAGACGACCACCCAATCGGGCCTCAGCAGCGCTCAGTCTACCTACCTGGGCGTTCATATCACCAGCAACCACAACGATATCTGAGGTTTTAACCTGCTGTAGAAGGGCACCTAGAGCGTCATAGAAACTGTCCTTGGCAGATTCAGAGCTACAGTCAGTTGGGGCGTAAGCAGACACAATAAACAAGGTGCGATGGACCTCACTTCCTCTAGATTCTCTCACAGATGTTGCCAAACGAACCGCACAGAGGCGACTATCAACGGGTATCCAATCAAGCAGGGACGCTTCCGCTCGTTCACTCAGTACAATACCCACTCCAGCATATCCAGCTGCAGCGGCCTTTGCATCACCAGAGGTGCGCAGCCGGAACCTGGAAGAGAGCGAGGGGGCAGTCAGTTCGATCACGGTACTTGCGTCCTGCGTCCTTGTTTCTGACAGACAACATACATCAATGCTGAGGGAATCCAGCGTACGAGCAAGAGCCACCTGTTGACCTGCTTGCTTCAGTGAACGAACATTAAAGGTGGCTAAGTAGACAGGTTTTCGGGGTTTGAAAACAGACTTCGAAGTGTTTAGGGATGTAACTGAACTCGGACGTACAGAATCTGCAGCTAAGTGTGATGCAGGGCGGGGAAACCGATCAGTCCTAGAGCTGGGACCTGCGGAGGACGTATTAAAATTGGGGCGGGGGAGGGTGGAAGACGGAAAACGTGAAAGTGTAAGAAGGGAGGCGTTAGCAGTAGCATGTTTTCGCTTACCCGCCCTGCTGTATGCAGCAAGTAAGGCGACCCGGCTGATGGCACCACGCGACGGCCGATGTGGCATGAAAGTACTGTTAGTTGTAAATGTCATGGTTGTACGAGGGCTGGGATACTGCCGGGGCGCCCACACCTAGACAGGAGGACGATTAGGGTCCTCAACCAAAGCCTTTGGCTCAAAAGCCTAACCGCAAGGCAGCGGTGTTGGGCTGGAAATGCAAGTACATTACCATTTTTACGAAACACGTCGCCACACATGTTCCAACCTTCAACCTGGAGGGCCAGGAGACTGTGTTCGTCAGACCTCTACCCATGGACCAACCTGGTAGGAGAGACGCTGTGAGTGTCACGCGGGCACCCCGCAGTATAGCTCAATGGGTTGCCGAGGTACACAAACCGCCACACCACGGTAAGGTCCAGCCTCTTCGTGGTCGTTGGAAGGAGTGGAACGGTTCCAGCGCTTGTCGCAAAGTGAACATGTGATCGATGCAACCCTGGCCAGGGTGAAATCCAGCTTGATTTTTGCGATTCCCAATGATGGATAAGTTTGCGTAGCGTAATATCAGACAGCACCTTGCGAAGTATCAGTGTCAACACTAATGTTGTCTCTGATGACAAGTACCTTGTAAGATGCGGCCGTTTGGCTGATGCCGCAGTGGATTTCGCATGATCTTCTTGCACCCTATTTGGATATGGAAATAACCGTTGAGGTGCTGCACTCGTTCGGTATTCTGTTTTCGTTTCAGATGTTTTGGGAAAAGTTCGTCAAACTGACCGGCCACGAAGAGCGCTAACCATCTGAGCCAGGTTCTCTGTATCGCTGAAGCGATGAAATTGCACCTTGGGCTTCCGTTGCTGGCGGTGGACTGGTGTTCAGACTGGTCGTTTCGAGTTCGAACCACGGATTTTCCGGTCAGTAAGTTTGCGTCTTAACCACTGAGCCATCTCGAAATCAGACAAGCATTGCCTGAGGACTTCTCCCCCATCTTTGAACAACGTAGATGGGTGTTCATCCGGACCAAGGCCTCGGTGACACTCGAGAGAACGTATACAGTCATAAAACTCCAAGGCGGTAGTTGGTTCTTGGTTCACTGTCCATGGCTCTGCTTCAGTTGTAGGGCCCAAATGAATGGCAACGTATGGCCACGAGTATTGTTCGAAGTATTCAGCCCAGCGGTCGAGGCATTCTCCTTCATTCAAGATGGTCGCGCCACTTCGATTCTTGGTGTACCCATCCCATTTACCTCCACTCTTCGCCTTCTCGAATTGTCTTCAGTGATACTCGCCAGTCGTTTTTATCTACATTGGCGAACGCAGCTTATTCCGTATAACCATTCCTACCTTGTACTTGTCCAAAATCCCTGCATGACCACCATTAACAAGGAAAAATGTGATTATTAGCTACAAGGTTATCAAATTGTACAAGGATTTCATCGAAAGTCGCTCATTTTGAAGCGTCGAATCGTTTGTTTTTCCACGTTTCTATTCATCTCGTACAAAACGGTGCCTTCAGATCCTTCCCATATTAGAGGGCGGGGTTCTGCGGATTACTCTTCCCAGCTCTCGTTCTCCCTGCTTTGGTTGTTTCGATTCACCTAAGAGCCTCGCACTTTTTCTTCCGCAAATCGTCACGGGAACATTCACCAATCTATTATCCGTTGACATTTGGAAGACTCATTCCGGATGGCATCCCTGTGATACTTCTGAAATGAAATTGTGCACCAATTTTTTTTCCATTTTTTTTTAACAAAGACGTGTTAACGGTCAGCTAGAAAATACCTCATGTGCTGAAAATGACCTTCCGAATAGACCACCCGAATAGTTAGCGACCTATCTCCATCAACCCTATTCCTCTTAAGCTTTTTAATCAATCCTCGTGAAGCCTAATCTCTCCCTCCTGGGTAATCATGGGTCCAGTTCAGCGCAACCCTCATACAAGTAGTCCAGTTGCGTATGAATCGCTTGCATGACCATATGCCTTCGTCTCCTTTGGCTGAATTAACCTTGTACCACAAAACGCCCCGAGATCTTTTGTCTCCTCACCGTTCTTCCACTTTACGGACCGCACCCAGGCTTGATTGACAGCCCCTCTGAGGATCAAGCGCCATATGTGCGTCTGGGTGACCGCAATACCACCGCGAGAGACCCTCAAGGATCGGTTTACTCCCTACGCTCTTCTCAAGGTGAACGACCTCCCATCTATCATTCGTAGCATCCATGTATTCACTGTCGGTGCCACCCCTGATTATTCCACGTCTTCGCTCCAATACCGTGCTTCCTTTATAATTTGTGGCAATCTAAGCCAAGCCAACTGCCATTTGGGAACGAGATGGCTCAGTGGTCAGAGCGCGAATTTACTGATCGGAAGGTCCATGGTTCGAGCCCGACTTCTGCCTCTCGACTTCCTCTGTCTAGGCTTGGGTAACATGGCAGTATCCCAGCCCTCGTAATTCCTTCTGGTGGCATGGCAGTTAGGCACTGAAGGGGTGCTATAGCTGAACGAACATTATTATGTATCAGCTGCCATTTTTAGCGAACAGATCAACAACTATCTGATCAATAACCGGTAACTGTTCTCTGTACGCTCTACCGGATCTGGTTATATCTGTCTCCCACTGTCTGTCCCTGCAGCTTCTTACGTTATCACCTATCAGAGAATTAGATTCGATTTTTCTGATCAAGTCCTTTTGACTTTTCATGGCTCTGCATCTGCTCCTTCCGTTTTATCATGTTTTCTACCCTGTCTTTATGAAGGTCTCCCACATAAGCTTCAGATATGAGCAAAGGACGCAAGATTGGTTCTGCTTTTCACTCATTCCGATTAGAGTGGACCCTCCCGTACTTATTCATCCTACCATCAGACACCAAATTATTTAAAACCAACGCAGATTAGATACATCGTTTATAGCTTAAAATTGGACCGGACTTATTGTAATAACGGTATTTTCCTCAGCTTAGTTCTCGGTCTGAACCTCCGAGACTGGCGTTCCCGTAAAAAACAACCACCACAGCTGCACAACGTACGTTAACACCCAAAACCAGGTCAAAAACACTTGTTTAGCGCGTCATATATAGACAAGCGTGTTGTCGGCCACAAAAAAAAGGGGGCGAGATAGCTCAGCGGTTAGAGCGCGAGCGTACTGACCGGAAGGTCCGTGGTTCGAATTCTGCCTCTGCCTCTCGACTTCCCCTGTCTAGGCTTGGGCAACCTGGCAGTATCCCAGCCCTCGTGCTTCCTTCGGGTGGCATGGCAGCTAGGCACCGAAAGGGTGTTACAGCTGAACGATTTTTTTCATATATAAAGTGTATACTGCTACAACATTCCGGAATTTCTGACGCCTTCTGGATGCGCCATTGGCAACCAGCATTCGATCAATACTGGGTCATGATTGATTGTTGGGCCCCGGCTTTCGGCTAATCAGAGCTCGCCTTGACGCCGGATCGGCAAGCGCCCGAACTTTTGGCCAGTAGTGTTCGGGATAGGCGTAGTAGTGCCTAACTGCGAACGGTATCGGTTTGGAATTCCACTTAGCACTTGTCCTCACAGTTTTCATAATTTTCAGGTGTAAAAACCGCTTACGTTTTGTACACTGGTTATAGCTGCCACGGATTCGTTCGCCGGTGATCTGGAGAAATAGGGGTGGATAGTTACGTATTGGTGGCGGTAGGTGATGTAATCGATGTCCAAATTCAGGAGTTTCAGTGGAATTTTCATTGGGGAGATCGGGACGGTAAGCTGTGCATTGAAGCCAACAACTTCGAAGAATGCGCGCTACTGGGCCGTGTCTGTCAGCGTCTCTAATCATTAATGTGTCCACTCTCCGGTCCCTATCCATGGAAACGGCAACGGCCAGCTCAGCTGAGTTTGCTGGTCATGGCTTTCATGCTTCGCTGCTGAGTCAATGCCTAGTTCTCTCCACCCTCTACTTGGTTGTGCGAAAAAAAATTTTCCGATACAAAAAGCCACTGGACATATTTCAGCCTTATTTATCTGGTGTTCCAACCAAACGCGGGCACCTCTCCGAAGACAATGCTTGTCAGACGCTGAAATTTTTTAACGTCCTCAGCGCGCAGTGGCTGTTTTTTTCACCCATATAGCAGTACAGAGCACATCACAGCACTGTGAATTCCGCCCTTGACGGATATGCTGATGTCACGTCTGCGCTACGAGGGCTGCAGATTAACAAAATCTGCTCTGACCGTCCCAATCCACATAGGAATACCGTCTTAGGCTAGATCACCGTGGCTGATGCAGCTACCCAGTGCCTCAGTGTTCTTTGTCGCCAACAAGGAACACAACAGCTTTATTGTGCACAAGCGAGTGCAAAAATTACAAGAGCATTGCGGTATTTAAAGCTCACTGTTGACATTGAATCCAGGCTGCCCACGACCCAGTATGGGGCTGATCATGCTTGCTTTTCATTTTTAGGAGGCGAACTACTCATTGACTGTCCACACTTGATCTCCAGTTCGGATTAGCCGGATGCAGCAAAACCTTCTACCGAAGATCTGGGCAATTTTGTCCGAGATCGATGTAACTAAAACCAGTGCTGACGATCTCTGCAATTTTCTTTTGGAAAGGTAGGTGTCTTGTCTTCATTTAACATGTACCTTTTAGGTCGATTTCTGTCCTAGCTTTTCTTGACGTTCTCCTTAATTGCTTCATTCGCGCTAATTTTCTCGGTGGCCATTCTGACCAGGGAGAGGATGTCGATAACCTAAAGCAACTTGATTCCGAAGCCCTTATTTGTCTAATATGTGAGGGCGAAAATCCTTTCCAAAAGGCAAAACATTTAGGCTTATTCTGGCTGTGCAAACGTCTCTCACTTCGAATGTGTGAGGTATCCCGGCACCTGGTAAGCTTTTTTATTGTACGGTGTAAACTGGTCGTTCCAGCTCTTCCCATATTTACTCACAGCTCTCAAATGTGTGTATCTGCACCAGTACTTACTTGGCCAAGAGCGGTCAGCACAACTGGACGCTGAGTCTCAGCATTTGCTTGAGTTAGGTGGGTTGTACTTTTTTGCACCCTCAGCTTCTGGTTTCAGCGGAATCAGAAATAACTGCCGTTGACTCAATTCCTAGCGAAGACCTAACGACCTTCTATCTTCTTGCATCTTACCTCAGTGTTTTCTACTATCGTTACAAGATGGCAGATGAGTATTCAACCAGATGTTCCAAGCATCTTCATTTATCACTTCAGCTCAGCGGTAATTGCAAGTTTCTAGGACTATTCAGCTCCGTTTTCCTCTAGGCGGCCTTGCCAAGCGCACACGCTTTCAGAGTACCAACGTGTCACAGTTGTGGATCAAAGCTGATCGCTCCGTGGAGTCGGAGTATACATTTCCAGATCATCCGCCTGCACTTCCAAAGGTAATTGGAATTTCCAACTTTCGCCACTGCTAGTTGTGCTTAGTTTGTCTCACTTGATGACGATACGTTGTTGAACGCGGTTGTCTTTTGCGAGGATGTGAAGAACCAATTCCATGTGCTCACCTTGGAGGAACAGAGCCTTGTGCTATTACTTTGGTAAGTGCCCTTTATTTTAACAATTTTCAGCTAGGCTAACTGATATCGGTCTTACCCGTACTTGGGGTCACATTTAGTAATGTCGTACTCGCCGCAAATTTTAACCCTTCGCAATCATAATGAAGCGATGTAAACCGCCGCGCGGTAACTACTGCAGCTGGATCAACAGAACCCAAGTGACAGTGCTACCATGGCGTCGTGGATCCTCAGTTGGTAACAATCTCCTACAAAATGCCACATTCTGGATAACGGCATTGCAAAATGGCGAGCCGCCGTAAGGTTTCATCTGCTGTGGGGAACATGTGAACCATAAGTTAACTACGAGTGCGGTTGAATACCGTATGAATTTATTCTATGTTGGCAGTAACCGTAGGGCTTTAGTGTGCAAAATCTTGCGATTTACACCAGAGCAAACTTCTACTTGTGCTGTGGACACTATGGCGTACGAAAATTTCTGAGAATCTTCATGAGGATGTTACCACGCAATTGTTCTCGTGCTACGTTCCTCGAAACGGTCTACACTCTCACAGGGGCATTTAGGCTTTCGCCTTCATGTGATCCTCCTTGACCAGCCTGCTATTCGCCGAATGATATTTCATCGCTTGTCTTGTGGATGTTTAACGCCTAGTGACGATCAACTTGCTCCACTATGGAAGCTGGAATGTCGTGCTGATGAACGACTATCCATTTCCAGTCATTTCCGGGTTTCATTACTGCTTGCTCCAAAACTCATACTTGTGACACATCCGGTCTCCTATCTTACGTGTTCCTTTGTGATATCACCCCACCGTCAAGATAGAGGAGGTTACTGACGAATATAGCTCATACCCGCATAAGAGATCGATGAATGGAATAAAAGACGTCTCACTATCACCTGTGGGTTCCAACAACACACTTCCACTGCTTTTGTCGCTATTTATCGTCCGCTACCACGACTGACGTATCTATGCTACATATACTTCCTCTTTCTAACCGTTTTTTGCGATACTCCCAATGCAGTGATATTATTTTTGGCAGCCCATCGCTTCGACCGAAATGCGCTTAGGCACCAATCAGATGTTGTCTCCAAAACCCAAAGACGTCATAACCTTCGATGCGAATAAACCTCGTTAGTTTGGCAAGTTAACCTACATAGTTCCTGTTCTTCCTATATGTTTAGACATCTGTACCTTCGTTCCAAACCAGCTGGGAATGTTGCCTTACCTCTGTATGTAGGTAGACTGCATATTATTTATTAACCAGTGACAATACATTTTTTTGAATAAACAACTTTTTGCTTCACATTTGCAAAACGGATGCAGCCAGTCCCGAAATCATAGTCATATTGTGAATCATTTCTCAGAAATCATGGATAATTCAGGGATAATAGCCCTTTTTCTCCCCATATAACCAGGCTTCCAGTATCTTCATGTGATCCAGCACTTTCCTTTTTACACTTTTCCCCCAGTGACCTGCATCGTTTGGCCTACCCAAACGACGAGATTACCAACGAACAACGTTTGGTGTATCTCAACACAATCTTGCAACAGGCTTATCCGGATTCAAAAGATACACCCGTAGCCCATGCACCCTTTTCCTGTTGGCCACTGGCAACAGAAGCCCTATTTCGTCGCAGCCTGCTAGAGCACACTTCAGTACGAAGATCTGAACGCGCTCTGTCTCAGTTGGAAGTAAGTGAATGGTGTCTTCAACTGCGTTTCCAGTATGACCTTGTTCACACCTGATAATCAGCCATTTGGTTGCAAATTGCGTCTAAATGGTGATCACTCCATTGATGTACTCGAATTTTCTTAGATTAACCGCCCAATTTTTAGCAATTTCTCTCCCCGTTTTGGGTATGGAGTTTTCTATTCGAACACTTTTAGTTTCATGTCTTCTTCCCCGTTTCTTTTCATACTTTTCACAGGAACTGGTGAACCAGTTCGATCGAACTGACCCACCTGTGGCAGACCGCGCTATTGAGCACTTCTTCTTGGCTCGTATGCCTTCCGTTTGGGTATTACAAGTACGACAAACCGGTTATTTATATTTTCTCTGTATGTTGAGTGCTTATTTCCATCCTTCGTTGTGTTGCGTTTTTATGTACCTGGGCGCCACTGTGTGAACGCTTCCGCATGATCCTTTGACAACTCCAGCCACCTTTCTGCCTTTATTCAACTGTACGGTATGATTAGTGTTCTTGCTCTCTCTGGTTCAGGCCGAACAAGCTCGCTTGTTGAAGAAGATGGGTTGTTTTAAAAGTGCATTGGACATCTTCCTGCGCTGGAATCAGTGGTCCGATATTATTGACTGCTACACACATTTGAACAAACGAGAAAAAGTGAGCTTTCTCTTTCCGCGATTGCTTTTCCATTCCGTTGTTTCATTGTTTTTGTCTGACGTTGAGGCTATGCTGTTTCTGCTTACCGATATTCTTTTCCTGTGACTTACCACGACGTCTATAGGTTTTTTGTTTGTTTGTCTATTAGCGGAGCTTGGCGATCACCTTACAGTACTCCCCACCATTGGCATCAAAAATGTATCCTCGCAACGGCATCCTAATTAAAAACCTCTTATGCTTGCTCCCAGTTATCCCTGTCCAAAGTTAGGCTGATAACCTTCTGTCCTTTGTTGATCTTCCCGGGTGATGTCGCATGTTAATTTTGGTTTGTTTGTAAGCTTTATGTCCAAGGGATTAAACTGTTAACTTACTATCCACTAAATGTTACCAAAGCTACGCGTATATGGTATATGCTTTCTATCAAGAACACTGATATGTATTTCTTTTAATCATTTTCGTGAATTAGAGTTTCCAACTTATTGATGGATACAGAAGGTGCTTTTCTCCGGTTCCCAAGGACACCAAACAGTTGGGTTCGGTATTTCGAGGCTTCATTAACAACTTCCAGTTATTCTGACATCCAGAGACAATTTATTGCGAGCAGTGAGGGTAGAAAATCTGTCTGGCATGTTTAGTTATTTCCACCTTATATTAGTGCCTGCTCTATTTCTTGAAGTGTTCCGCTGGCCTTGTAGATGTGATGCTAACACTGTGTGTTCTGAGTGAATCTCAGGAGGGTGTTCCGTACGACATCAATACCCCGGCAGTTTCTAGCACTTATGGTAGCCTTTTGCCTCATGTCCAACTCTATCCATGCTTTCAGGCTGAGGAAGTTATTCGCGAACAACTGGCGGCTGGTGATCAGTCTCCAGAGCTCTATTGTGCCCTCGGTGACGTAACAAACAACCGCGAACACTACTTGACTGCCTGGGAAGTATCCGGTCACCGGTCTGCTCGTGCAATGCGAAGTCTAGCAGTCGTATATATGTATGTGGACAAGGTAAGACGTTCTCTGGGCATGGTTTATTCGCTCATCGACTCAGTGACACACAAGACCTCTATGGTGCTTAGCGTTATTTCCGATTATATTGATGAATCAACCGCGAAATTTTCCATGTACCAGTTCTTATTTGACCAAATTCAAAGGTTCCCCGTGTAATTTTACTAGAACCAAGTGCTTAGACAGCATTCACTGTGATAATGTCGTGATCAAGAGTCGTCCCCTTCCTGGCTAGTTTGCCATAAACTCCCTTCTCCGACAGGACGAGGATGAACTGATTAAAGCAGCACTTTTTATGATGCCTATGATACCTCAGGTAGAACAAACCGCATGCAAACTGAGGTGTTCTAAACCCAATCTCAAACCGATCTCTCCTTCATAATATTTTCCAACCGTATGTGTCACATGGTTCAGTTGAACGAATATATTGTAAGTGGAATTAGTTTTCCCGAAAGAGGAAGAAACTGCCAATGAGCTATCGAACACTTTCTACTTACCTTATTAACTATATCGTATTAATGAAGAGTCAGTTTCAGCTGAGATTTCGCCTTGCAATTAAAGCCATTTGTTTGTAGTTCACAGAATAGGATAATAAGATACAAAAGTGCTTTACAAGGAGTGATATCCCACAGGCAAACCACCAAAACACCCTCTACCTACTCCATTCATCTGCGTCCTGATCAGCTGTATGTCCATACTGCTGGATTATCATCCCAGTGGAGAATCTGACCCTTCTAACCTGTTTTGTCTGTTTTATGTTCGAGTCTCACTGCATGAGAATTCGCACGCGGACTTTTTCTTTCTGACCTTCTTACCTAATTCTTGGTTTTGAGTTTCACGAAACCGTTTGCAAACTAGTGTACACAGATGAATTGATTAACGCTGACGCTTTGGACAGCTGTTATATTTAGAACAAGCTCTCCGCTCAGTCAAAATGTCACAGCTCAGAGTAGTTCATGGCGCGATTTAGGTGGTATCTCGTGACCGAAAGCGATGGTATGTCGTTCTTCTCTTCGCTTAGCTACCCTGAGTGTACCGGAAGTCGTGGTTTCTACTGGTTGCCTACTGGCGAGGCACTGAAGAAGTGCGAACACCAGTCGATCTTTTTTTCGAGGTCTTGAAAATTTCTCCTGTTTTTGTTTTCCTTTCACAGGATTATGAGAAAGCTATGGAATGTTTTGAAAAGTCCTTGAGCATCAATAACCTCCAGGTTAGTATCTCAGTGGAATCCCTTACGTTGTCCGATCTGATATATTGTATATTATCCTACTTCGTATGGTTTGTTTCGTTTTCACTAGCTCCCCACTACTTGTTAGCCATTCAAATTAGTTTGTCGGTCTGTCACGGCATTCCCGTTGTTCTTACCTTCTAGAACGCGTCAGTTGGTGCAATTTTTTTTTTCATTTTAGTACTTCCATGGTGTTGAGATTTTAGAGTTTCGAATCCACCACCTCGTTTATCTTATGTCGGTTGATATTCTCAAGTTCCGCATACAGAGAACAGGCGTGCCGAACTCCCTCGCCCTCAGAAAGATCTATGTGACATTTCTATGGGCGATAATTTGTTCCATTGGGTATATTGTTATAGATCCCGAAAAGAGTGCATCGCGTTTGGGAACGCTGTCAAAATTTTTCCAAGTTTTTGCGTTAGTTTCACCGGTGACTTGCAAATCTTCCGTTTTACCTTCATTTTACACACTCCTCACTTTCGTTCAATATGAGTGAACTGCTTACTATGCAGATTTAGTCTCATGGGGTAACATCTTACGTCGGTATTTGTGAGTCTTTATCAATGAATGGTAGTCTGGCCAACCAACGCTAAATTTGTAGTTCAGTAGCAATTCGCAGCTCTGAGTAGTATTGTTTAAAGTTCTTAGTCTTCATAGTTGAGCCGGACCTTTAACGAGCCAACTCAGGATTAGGAGTATCGTAATTCCAGACTTTCTGCAACTTTGCACACCCCTAAAAAACGCAAGAAATAGACGAGTTCAAACGCCCTCACTGTGATGAGCTCTAATAAAGGCAAAACTCGACTCCAGTGCTTTTGCCATTTGGTGTGGACTCACCCGAATGATTGCTCCAGGACAGTAAGAAGACTGTTAAAACGAAGGTGAAATGAATGTGAATTCTACACGTTCCGCAACCACCAAATCGACTGTTTTCGGAAACCAGGGACCTAGATTCGTCACCATTTCGTCCAAGTTTTGAACGGACTGAACACAATCATTAAATCACCGCTTATTTGGCGGATAATTTTTTTCCAGGAACTACAAGAGTGTACTATTGTCCTGAGCACCGACTGGACAAGATCTGTCACTACCTTTCTCATCTTGACAATACTACCCTCACTCTCCATATTCGCCTAATATTCTGATTAGAAACACTCGTCTTGTCTTATTTTCCGGCAACATTCCCGAACGTTTATAAAGCACGGATAACTTTTTTGCTCGCTTTGTTGGCTCCCACGAGTAGTAATCAAACTCACTACACTTTTCCACGAGCTTAAGCTAGATGAGAATGGGACAAGCGAGATTGTAACCAAGGTCAACATTTCCACACATGGTCGGGTGTTAAATTTGTCATGCGTGAATCAAAACCGATTAGTATTTCTAGCGTACGATAGGTTCCCTGTCTAGGCTTGGGCAAACTTGCAGTAGTCCGGCCCTTTTGCTTTCTTCTGGTGACATGGCAATTAGGCACCGGGAGGTTGCTACAGCTGAACGAATATATATATATATATATATATATATATATGGCGATAGGTTGGAGATTAGAACAGCCATCCCATTGTATGCAGTGAAAGTTCAATATCATTCGTCAAATACTCTCATTTACACACTATTTTGAAAGACTGAATTAAATCCAGCTGAGTCTCTCGTTTATGATGGTCTTCAACTGAATGCGCCGCACATGACCGCCTCGTGTATCAGTGGGTATGATGTTCGAGGTACCTGATGAGCCCCAAGAAAGACGGTTGTGGGTGTCGAAGAGTTTTCACCAACCTTATGACTAGTGTGTTGCGTGCAATAACGTTCTTTTCATGGATCATCTGCTTAGCTTTAGCATTTCTCATGCTCCTATTCATCAGGTTGCTCTCTGGTTTACTTATGGGTGCTGTTGCCTCCAAGCTAGAAACTATCCAAAAGCCGAGGTGGCATTCCGCAGGTGCGTTCAACTGGATCCAGAAGTAAGTATAGTACCTTCTCTGTCGTTTTTCACCGTTGATTTCACCTCTCCACTGACCTTGCACACAAATCAACTATTTTTGGTAGACCTACCCAAACAATTGTCTGTCTCCGCCGAATGGAACATTGTTCTCCTATCTATCATCATCAACTACACACCGGTAGCGAACTGTGGTGTGTAACTATCATGAAACCGTATGGAAAGAATGCCTTAGTAACAAATTGATTGAAATAGGAAGGGTTACAACTTGTTGAAAAACTCAGATGTTCTTATGGAAAATGATCAGGAGCAGGTACTTTCACCTTGGAACATAGTATCGAAGTGAGGCGCCATCACTGGGTTTGATCCACCGTCCTCTGAGAACCTCGCCCAACCAGAGCTAAGCACCGAGCTAAGCTAACGGTAGACAATTTATCTAACCAGCTTGGCTCATTGGTGACGCCATGAACACTACTGAGATCGGTTAGGTCCCACGTCTTGTCGAGTTTCCGACCACTTGTAAAGGAAACATGTGGGTCCTAATCAGGAAGGTGTTTAAATCTCACAACACCTGTTTTTTTGCGATCTCTTTCATTTCATTCGGCCATGTCACGGCTTGTCCTTCACGAATCTTCCACCAGTACAGGTCTGATAGGTTCTATTTGTTTTACACGTAATCTCGCTTGTTTACCAATTACGTGCCTGTGTGTCACTTCATTACATACACGCTGCAGCCAGCTGACTGTTGCTATGCTAGGACGGCATTCTAAATTTTCATATCGGGAACCAAGTTTCACAACTACCGTTATCTTGTATTCACGCTCTTTCAGCTGCACCGAAGTTCGTTTTTTACTATTCTAAAGGCGATGTAAGTTGGGATGCATGCGTTCATTGGGTTCGGCTGCCACAAAATAATCGCCGCTTATGGAGCTTACAAGATACGCAAACCGATCAACAGTCTCAAGTTGTTTAGCTTGAAATTTGAAAGCGGCACGAGAATATTGAAAATCCTTTAGGTGCGAAAAAACGTATCAAAACAAAGGAACACTTCCTATATTCTGCTTGTAGTAGATTATGCGGGCTGGTAATCGTCGAATAACAAAACATCTGCATAATTCAAGATGACTAGTGTCTCCACTCGTTATTTTGATTCCTAACTTTCCTATCCCTTGGAATGTGTATTCTCTGGCTGTATCAACGGGAAATTTGTGACAAAAGGGCGCTAGAGGTCAGCCGTGTTAGAAAATTTTCTGACACCTCTGACATGACCTGAATTGTTGCAAAATTCAAGGACATTTCTCCACGTTTCCAAATGCTTATAAGTGTTTCTCCGTTCTCGGAGTAGACCCCTTAGAAGTTAATGAAAACGGCGATCGTTGGTTGGCGGTGTAGATGACGGTAAATATGAGAAATCCATGGTAGTGTCTGAGTTAGGCGTCACAATATAAGGGAGCCTAGTGGATGCATTGTGACAGATGTGTGCTCTGTCTGTATGTTTGACAGATTCGTCCCCGTAAATTCCTCCATTGAAAATACGATGACGAATTGGACCCAGTCCTCGGATTTGTTTTTGTCCCCAAATGTAAGTTCAACAATTGAGTCAAAGCGGAACACCGAGACTCACCACGGTCCTTGAATAATGCTGTTTGAGGTTCATCTGGCTCAGCAGCCCGGTGGCGTTTCAAGGCACAAGGACAATTAATATCTTACAAACTGAGGGAAGATCATAACTAGCAAATTCTGAGTCAATTTCAGTGGGTCCAGTGAAAGACAGTGACGGAGGCCCAACTAAAATGTTTGAGATATTCTACCCGGTAATCCCAACGCGATCTAACCAACAAACGTCGACCTGGGTCGCGTTTTATGGAAACTTAAACAGGCTCTGCGAATCCCCAGCTACACTAGTTTCTTTCATCTCCTAACCTTTCTGGTTTCGCAACGCATTTCTATCCATACAGCCTTTTGTTGAAATGACATCTAACTGATGGTCTGTATAATTGCAGAATTTTGAAGCTTGGAATAATTGCGCAAGCGCCGCTGTTCTGAGAGGAAAAAAGTGAGTAGCGCTTTTATCGCTTGCATCATAGCCATACCTATTTGTGTTTAGTGGGCCATCAGTCGGCTCGTTCTCTTGTTCATTCTAGCATTGAACTGGTTACGTTGTCTATGGAACATAGCCAGCTCCCTCGAATTGCTTAAACTATTTGTTACTTCAGGCATTCTTTGACACGGGTTTCTAGAAACACGTTTCCATGGATTATCTAAGTTTCATGGGATAGATAAAGCGCGATCTGCAGTCCGCTTCGTCAGGTTATTTTTTCGGGTGCAGGACACCAGATTTAATACTAGCCAACGTCAAACCGTTATGATCATTTAGGCGCATAAGTTTGGAAAGGATTTCGACATAAAACCAATTGCCTGCTTATCCACTTCCGATGCAGTCATCTTATCAGCGTTTTTTGAGACCATCGGAGTGTCTGCTCAAACCCGATTTATGAGTTTCGTATTTTTTGTTGGGGCGAGCTACTCACGGCCGTTTTCTGTTTTTTTGTAAAAGGGACGTCGCATTGCAACTGCTAAAGGAGGCGTGCAAACACAACTTTGAAAATTGGCGCATTTGGGAGAACATTTCCATCGTAAGTTGTACCGACAACTTGTTGTTCTTCCCATACTGCTTGCAAAACGGGCAATCCTCGCATTCTGATAAGGACTCACCCGTAGAGTTAGGACAGCTTACAAAATCCTAGAGTTGAATGACATCTAGATCCCTCGGTCTAGATGGAGTCGCGCTTACGAGCTGGGCGAGCTAGCAACACTGACTGGTTATAAGACTAAACTACTTCGTATTGCCAATGTATAATCTCGATATTTATCTTAATGAGACCTACGGGAGTATCTTGTCACAGCGGCTTTACGAAGGTATACGTCTATGAGTCTCAAAACTGAGTTGTTGGTTTTGAAAAATGGGTATTCAAACTCATATCGATACACTTATAGAACGCAGTTAAGGGATCGATAATGGTTTTGAGGTGCAATTACTCGGAAATGCCATCGAAATCTGGAGGGGATGACAACTGGTTCCATATCGTAATTTCCTCGTGCTCATTATTAACGTTTTTATTTTTTGTGTGCCAGATTGAGGTAAAATGTAGATTTACATGTTTACATCGCACCTCCGTGTTCAGCATATAGTGTGGCTGTTTCCTGTAGCGGTCGTTTACTTTTTAGCTCGCGGCAAGTGATGTCCTCAATTTATTTTGTCGTTGGCAACCATCTTCAGGCATTCATATGGTATCGTTGTTAGCTGGACTGCCTTTATCGGTTTCATAAGTTTATTCTTCGTAAATTTCGCCACAGATCAGCGCTGACGTTGGCGCGTTTGGGGACACAATCCAGGCGTGTCATCGGTTGTTAGACCTACGAGAGAAATATTCTGATGCTGAAATCCTTGGTGTCCTCTCCAAAGCCGTTGTCGAAGATGTCCCCAGCACCACCGGAACCTCCGCTGGATCACTCC
This sequence comes from Clonorchis sinensis, assembly GCA_003604175.2. Classification (NCBI taxonomy): domain Eukaryota; kingdom Metazoa; phylum Platyhelminthes; class Trematoda; order Opisthorchiida; family Opisthorchiidae; genus Clonorchis; species Clonorchis sinensis. The sequence continues at coordinate 115,878,988 of CM030369.1, forward strand.
GCCCGAAAGTCCTTGAATTGTTCGGTCGAGTCACTTCAGTGGTAAGTCATCTCATTGACCTCGAAACTCTTCAGCTAATGTTGCATAGTGTCACATATCCCCTTTTTTCTGCATCGAAACCTTACAATGTGGGTTATGTTATCTGTATCCTTTCTACTCCAGACGTCAAACAATGCGGAGATATGGAAGGAGTACGCAATCCTTTTGCTTGGAGAAAAGCCATCGCCAAAGACTACCACTTTCCAAAAGGTAAGAGGGTTCTTTCAACCGTCAACCCATTGTTTGAATGAGGAATGTTGGAAGGGAACTCACCATATCGCTTTGTGTTTCCTCATTGTCCTTTCATTCACTTCCCCGTTGATACGGTTAAACTGCCTACTTTTCATTATAATTCTTTATGTGGCAGGCCGTGAAGAACCTCCAAACTGCCCACCGGTGCCGTGTACAACCTAAAGAAGGGAGTTGGCAACAGTCGCCGGATAAACGCCGCGAAGTTGTTCAAGGATTACAGCTATGGGCCAAGACGTTGTTCGAAGCCGATTCCATCACCGCGAACGGAGATGGACCCTCAGATTCCTCAGCCGATTTAGACCACATTGGTCAAAGTACTTTTATCAAGTCCAGTTTCGCCTCTCTCCGTCTGAGTTTGATTTCCGTAAAAGGAGCGCTAAAGGTAATCAAAAGCTGACGGACTACGCTAATTTTCACACCAATTTGATTTCAGCGGGAGACTCACATGGATTCCTGCTGAATCTCCTTTTATGGTATTATTCAACTGAATGTACTTTACAAAGACCGCCTTATGTTTCAGTTGGTATGATTTTCGAGCTGCCGCAGTACATTTTCTTGGAGAGTTTTCAGCAACCTTACGAGTATTGCCCCTTCAGGTGATCGAAATCTGTTTTCAGTTTATCTACGCAGTTGGATGGATGCGTAATAAACACGTCCTTGGGGTCAAAATTCTTATGGACATCACTTCGATGATTCATAGTCCACAGTCACTTCTTAGAGCCTATCCGTGACCAAAGTCAACCACTTGTTCCGTGATGTCACCTCAGCTAGTCTCGATTTCCCTTAATTAAGCCATAGTGGAATATACTCCTTCCATTTTCGTGTTCCCACCAGCCACCTGACAGACGTCAAGTATATCACAATCGCATCTGAATGCACAAATAACCCTAAAACTGGTTGGCGTGAACAAACGGCGTTTGTTGTCCGTTTGAATGGGTTAAGAACTTCTGGATACCCACGGAAGGTCGTGTTAGGATTTCTCTCGTCAACCTGTACCAAGCGTCTGATGATGGTTTTGGTGGCTAAATAACCTTTAAGGAACAAGAAACAAAACTTTTCTTCTCCGGGTTACCGTCGAGGTTCGTTTGTTCGTTACATTTTAAGATGATCTGTAGCAAAGCATTTCATTAGCTCTTCTAGTTTGTATTGCATATGGTCAAAATCTCTCGTGACCTGACTGTTTTCCCCTGCGTTAACACGGGCTTGTGGCTCTCATCTATGTACTGAACGTAAAAATCTCATATCTAGTGTAACTTCGTCTCCCCAGCAGTGACCAAGGGAGACCACGTCCCTCTTTTCTGCCCCCACTCCCTTATGAATAGCCTTTTTTATTTACTTTCTCTCAAACGTTTTCCCACCCTTTTTAGATAATTGAAGATTCCACCCTAGACGAAGAAGTTCAAGGTGAGATTGAAAACCTGCGAAACGAAGTGCAACAACTTTTGGAGAGAGTGGAAATTGCCCTTGAGTTATGAGCTGAAACTACCTCCTGAAACTGGTTCATTGCCTTGCCAGTTCATTCGACTTGTAAACTTGTCGTGTAATATAATTTTCTAAGATTGGATTCCTTCCTGTTGCCACGGGTTTGATATTTCATATTCGTTTGTGCTGGTTGTTCTTTGTTCTGCTGATCGTACTAACGGTTTTCAGGCCGGCTATTTCTGAGACGACGCTTGTAAAACATAATTGCAAGTCAAATTTCACAGTCCGCTACAAAGCCTACCTGAGCGCAATGGCTTGTACCAATTCCATGATGTTGGGTAAGGCTGAGCTGTTGAGGTACTTCCACATGGAGTGGGGAGGTAGCACTTACGTGTTAGCCCGAGTGAACGATAGTGACGAATGTGATAATCAGTTCACTGGATTTCCACCAGGCCACAGAACTGTTTTGTACGGTCAGAATTCTTCACCGCCGAGCTTCCAGTTTTTAGTGTACAAGCGTAGTGAATTGAGCGATTAATCAAGGCGGGCGGTTTATCGGCTGAAAAACCCAGTGAGTTTTCCGCTAAGGCACTCTGGGAGATATAGGGTACACAAACCCAGATTTACATTTCCAACTGGTGAATGTTGGACATTGTAGTGGAAACCGGATTTTCGCATCCGGTACTTTGCTTTGTACGAGCAACCAACCGCGTGTATAAACATCTACCTCCGTTTTAAACAAAACTTATCTAACAGATAACTCTACCTGAGTTAGTGTCATGTAAATGCGGTGCTAATACTTTCTCGGTTGGTCTGTTTGATGCAAAGAAAACATGTAAACTATAGTCGCATTTCAGTGAAGTCTATAAGAGATGTTTGAGTTCGCTTTGACTCCCTTTTATTGCATTCAACCGACCATTCAAAATTCTTTATCAGGCTGAAAGCTATTGGTCTTTTTCTCATCAGTCCCACAATCTCTTTAACTCAACGCGAGTTTTCGGTGTTTTCCGTACATCATGCCTATTTCAAAAGTAAGGCATTCATTCTAATAGATTTCCTGTCGCAAAAAGAAAAAGAAAAAAGAAATCTTTCAGCTGTAGCACTCTTTCGATTCCTAACTGCCATGCCACCCGAGGAAAGCACGAGGGCTAGGATAATGTCAGCTTACCCAAGCCTAGACAGGGGAAGTCGGGAGGCAGAGGCCGGGTTCTAACCACGGACCTTGCGGTCAGTAGATTCACGCTCTAACTAGTTGAGCCATCTCGCAGACAAGAATTGCTCATCAGCCAAACTGCTGCATAAATTTTGAACCACTGTTACATTGTCCTGGATTATATATATATATATATATATATAATATTGGTCTAGCGAATTTACAAGACCCGGGTTGCAAGTTCTTCATAAACTGTCTTTCCTTGGGTAGCCTGGCAGTAATTCTTCCCTGTTTCTTGTAAGCTGCTTAGTGGTTGCAGTTGCGTCACCTGCTTAACCAGTTTTCTTAGCTCAGAAAGTGAACTGAACAGTTCCCAACTGGGAACAGTTATTCAGAACCAACTGAACGTAACGATCGCATATCAGTTTATGGATGTGTTGTCTCTGTGTGGACGTGACAAGTGAACGGTGTTTATATTGCGCAATTCTGCAAACCGAATTCCTCCCGGCTTTTCCGATTGTCCTGTTTGAATCTTGTGAGCACTTCATGACCTTTCAAATGCCAGCTGTATGAGGAAAAAGACGAATCGCCGTGAAGAGCCAAGCGCTCAAGGAGAGTTTGTAACCTATTCAGTTTTCCTCAACTCACTAGTTCTTTAAATCGACAGCTTTTGTTTGTTATAAAACAATAAGTAAAATGGGCATTTTTATTCATTATCGCAACTGCATTTTTCATTAGGGAGAATAACTTTCGTTGTATAACCGAACAGATTCGAATGGCAGCTGTAATATGCCGTTGACTCACAACTGTCCGAATACTTTCTGAAATGTACAGCAGTAAAAAGAACGTCGATTGAGCGTCGTACGATTGGACGCTGACACACTAATCGTGCGAAACGGTTTTTTAACGGTCACCTCGCCGATTTGTAATTGCACGATCTTCAGTGGTTTCATTCAGGTGGATGACCATGTGAAAAGCCCATTTATTAGGGCCATGCTGTCGTCAGATCCACCCGGCATTCAAAGTTATCTTACAAAGCGATGTGCTTATGCGCTCTCCTCAATGTGTCCTCCGAAGTCGTCACGAGGTAAGGTCATCATGAACTAGATGTAATTGATGAGGGTCGCCAATTCACCTTCAAGAATGGTGATCATCTCAATTTGTCTGTTCGGTCACCTTACTGAACTGGTGATCGCTTGGTGCGGTACACTTTATCCGGAACCCGTGTCAGTAATTTGCTGAGCGGGACGCTGATGAGTTCTAGCACATGACCACCTCAGTTTCTTCATTCATAACCGCATTTCTTCCTCTCTGTTCTGTTCAAATCAGCTCAGTCTCCATGCTGTAGCAACATAATCATGAATAGAATAGCTCACGGAAATATCACCCCTGGATTTTCGAATGTTTATAGATAGAAGAGCATTTGGCTGTGTGCTTGAACACCGGTACATATTTTGATTTTCAGGAGTTTGCTGGACCCCACAATTTTGGCCGCAGTGTTTGGGTGCCTCAGAATCACACTGAATATGTTTCCCTTTGCAGATTCTTTTTGCCACTGGTATGTAGCTACCCGCTGGAGTTGGTTTCACGATGGAGTGCTCCATTAACTGTCTTAAAAGCAATCTGTGTCGCCTAGGAGTACGAAGATGGAGCTATTATTCGCCACCGTTTGCACGGTCACTCACTTCTGGTCTTGGTGCATTGCGACCTTTTCAACCTCCTTTCGTTCTTGGACAGCTAACTGATCAGGCGTTCGTGGAACAGATGAGGGCTAATTTGGCCGCCCGCAATTCTCTTCTCGATATGGATCATCTGGTATGTCAGTTTGCTGTCGGTCAGAGCATCGAGACGCACCTGTAAAGAGGTGTGAGGAGCTTCATTCTTGATTGTTTTTCTGACTACTGTTATTCATCTGTCGTCATATTTTGCGCAGCTCAACCTACACAAGCGATACTCATCGGGTGAAAATTCTGTCTACACGGAACTAATGAATCTGATCAGCCAGCTGCCTAATTCAACGCATCCGCTGACGGTAAGTTTGACTTCATGTTGATTTTCCGCTTGATATTTATGGTCCGTTGATTTCAGTTGCCGTTTTTCCCTGTGATAGGTCCTCGCAGAAAATTCTATCAAAGTGGAATTTCATTGCAATCGATACTATGGGCATTCCGTGCGCATGTTTATACATATGAAATACAACAAGTATGCACATATATATATATATATATATATATATATATGTAGCACTGTTCCTCGAAGACAGAACGTCCTAAAGAAGGAGACAAAGTGTCCCGGTCCACAAAAGCGACTTGATCACCTAGGTTAGAAAGTATTCGTCATGCGAATGGTAGTGCAATTCAAGGTCATTATTACGGAGACAGAGACATTGGTCAACAGCACTCGTCCCTTCGGGAATGGGCCATTTAGATGGCAGTTTGCATTGCTGAAGCAATGCAAGGGCAACTTTATAGTAGAGTAGAGTAGTATGGCACCACTGGACACCCTGACTTGACGAAGCACCTGACGTACACAAAAGTACAAGCAGCATTTTCAGGATTGATTTTTCCCCTAAACAGCGATCTCATATCTTGTAATTTGAAACAACTACGCTGAGCCACGTTAGACGTACATCTTTTGCTCAGAATCCCCGTTAAGAAAGATGTGAATTTCCTGTAGACCACAAGACACAAGAAAGAAAAATGCTACCTGGAGAAAGGTTGGTGACAAGCGTATTGGTCTGGTTACAGAGAATATGGGCTTTAAAGTAAAGGCATGTTTCACTAGGTCTAATCGAAGAAACCTTTTATTGAACGAGGTGACGGTATAAGTTGCGTAGAAAGCATGCAAAGATTAAAGCAGTCCGCAAAATTGAGGAGCGAAGAAGAGTGCGTTATGAAATTAAAAGCCAAACCACCTGCCACAAAACAAGTGAGCTATTTAAACGTATGTGCTTTAGCAGGATCGGCCTTGTGGATCAACCGCATACTTCGTTGTCCAACTGGAACTGTCTCCAATTCATCGATTTTCACGATACTTGCATTCGACTTTTGTTGGAGATAGGTAAATGGTTAGCGAAATACACTCATTTGTCTGGAAACATCACAAACGAGAGATTCAGTTGGGTTCCAGGTGAGTCTCTCGTAAAACTAAATTTGTTTGTAAATGAGTGTATTTCGCTAACCATTTACCTATCTCCAACAAAAGTCGAATGCAAGTATCGTGAAAATCGATGAATTGGAGACAGTTCCAGTTGGACAACGAAGTATGCGGTTGATCCACAAGGCCGATCCTGCTAAAGCACATACGTTTAAATAGCTCACTTGTTTTGTGGCATTGCAACGCGTCGCATCTCAAAGCTTCTCATGCTTCCTTAGGTAGCTGTTCTCCACGCCGTTCTTTCGAATGCCAGGTCTTATTATGACCTAAAATAGAAGCCCCAATTTTTCAAAATTGCCTCAGGGCTATTCCACTAGCGGAATTTCCGATGCCCCAGTTTTGAACTACACTCCTCAACTGGCCGTTGACAAATTGCTTTGGGATGCAATTTTGGCCAGTCCTTTCAAGCACCCTAGCAAGCGTTCCTGGTTCAGAATAAGACCACATTCAGTTCCAACGGTACTTGCTCTTCGAAGGACTTTAGTGTTAGGTTGTCGGTCCTCCTATTCGATCCGAAGGATATTGTATAGATGGTGCGAGTGAAACAAGTCAAGAACCCGAGCCTGTCGTCCACTTAGCATCCAGGTCTCCATACCGTAAAGACTGTACGGACCGATACAGGGCACTTTTGGTATCTATGCTTAAGTGCTGATTACTCCAGGTGCGTTTCTCAAGGCGATCAAATGATTCATTCACTTTTTCAGTTCTTTATCAGGTTTGTGGATAGAATGCTATTGGGATAGCAGAAATCCGTGCAGTACGCCATCTCACAACCAGTTAGCTGAATAATTGTAGTTTTCTGTTCAAACCTCGGTATAAGCGGACAAAACACAGGCGATTTGGAAATATCTGTAGCTACGCCAAAGGGAGATGCCACTCACTCGAACGTCGTAGTCATTGGCTCTACTTCAGAGTATAAAAATAAGGCACAGTCGTCTGCAAACAGCGGCATACGGCAATCAGACTCGCACAACAGCGTTTTGGTCTGTAAACGTTTCGAACTGAATAAAAAACCCTCCAAGACGTAATGAGTAATTATACCGCCTTCGTAACGACGGAACTCCTCTACACGAATGATCGTTTAATAGAAGTCGAACAGGGCTGGGTAGCAACGCAGCCCTGCTTCACTCCAGTGCGATTTTAAACTCCGAGCTAGCTGTGCAGGTCCTTATAATGTCACCGGAGATTTTCAGACAACCCAGAAAAGCCAAAGATCGTGCAGTATTAAACATCTCAACCCGTATATCAGGCTCACCCTGAGAATTGACGAATCGGAAATAGTAGTTGCGTTTCAGACGTGCTCCCTTCGGCTGGAAATTTTTACGTAGGAGTTGTAGTCGTACTGCGGATTGGTCGTCTATATAGGAATAGCACCTACACAACCGGTCCCAGTGAGTTTTAGCACTTGAACCGTCGTTAGTCTCGTTATTTTTTTCCAACTGATTTGTACAGAATGTAGCGATGAAATAGACGAGGCAAAGACGAAACTCCAAAACTGACTGAACTAGGCAAATGCCCGAACTGAGTTCCAAAACAAAACCCCCCATGGATGGTTACCCCTTCAGTTTAAGTCATACCGGTTTTCAGGTGATTTCACTGGTCCATTAGTGACACCGTTCTAGCAGCCAACACATACGAGTTGATCGCGGTTAGTCTACTAAGATAAGTAGTAAGGCAGGAGCTGGACTCCGGACATCTGACGTGCAAAGTACGTGCGTTTAATCCCCACTGTACGAGTCTATCCTGGACTCACCGCATTAACAGACAATTGTTTTTGTAGTGGAGTTACATATATCGGTTATTTTCCTTGGCGTACAATAAATCATGGGTGTTTACAGCTAGAGGTTATATCCGGCCCGGACCTGTCTAGGTGAGTATCCAAAGGAATTACCGACCCGGAAATGGTGGGAAGCACCTCATTGGACGAGTATAGATGGCAGATAAATTACGTATACGGGCGCGGTAATACACCGATCCCGTCAGCTACCCGCTAAGTATTGTGTGCGGATTGTACTATGGCGGATTAAAACCTAACCTCGCTTATCTGCTGCTGGAATTTTAAATCGATATGCTAAACTTAGCTGTTCCTCGTTGGCTCTTTTTCTGATCACTAATATAGGTATAAATATCCAACCCCTTCTGAGGAACAATATTCAGTATTGGGACGTTATAAATGGCTTTGTTTTTTGTCAGCTATAAACTACAGTTGTTTTTTCAGCCTGTTGGCGATCCTTCGAATGCTAAACAGATTTACCTCCACGGCAGAAGGCTGGAAGGTAAGTCTTCGGTCGGAATTGTGTGTATGTCTTCCTGGTGTATTTCTAGTACCACGTGATGGATAGTCTGATTTCCATCGCTTTGATTTTCTCATAAGAGACGTTGCCTGTTTTTTTATGGTTCTGTACTGTACAAGGGCTTATCTGTCCCGTTTACGAGCGTTATTTCTCTACCTTATCGTTCTTTGGGTTTATCTGCTAGATCAGATTATATAGGTATTCTAGGAAGGTGACGAATTTCAAGATCCAGGTTGATGAGAGCCTGTTACACTAAGATTTGGATTAAGGAGTTCAGCTTACACATAAGGAGATCAACCGACGTATAAGGGTTTTGGAACAACGTGTTTACACGATTGTCCTCTCGAGAGAGATCAAATTCAGAAAAGCTTCTTGAGACTTTTGTGGAATATACGGGTCCCACCGCCCGGTGTCCTTTTTTCGGGTGGTATCTACGGAGGGCGAAAACTTTGCATGTGATGGCTGGACTTGTGTGTACGGTTAGACAGTGTGCTTCTGTATCCAAAACTGTCTTTTTGGAGTATTTGCTTTGGTTGGCGTCACCAGGTTGTCTGCAGTGGCCTTCCATTGCGTGTGCTATTGCGGTTCTCGGTCGCTGATCAGCCTAATGATATCAACAAACTTCAACCATATGTATTCAACTAATAGGAACTTCAGTTCTTCCGGGTCATCGTATCCTTTGTGGGACGAAGTCGGATGATCCCCTTCAAGTTCTTCTAAGATAACAGTGATAAGGACGCTATCGTTCGGTACTGATGCGTGATCTGAGTAGAGGTCGCCGTAACTGATATTCTATAAGTTCCAACTTCATCGAACGGGGAACCATATTGCCAAGTCTACGGTTACTCCCGCGAGATAAACCCCGCCATCTTCCCTTGAATAGTTCAGTACCCCGTCAACTGCTGTATAACGCATGCCCTCACCTAAGTGAAGCCGCTGTTTGAAGTAGTCCAGATCCCTTTCCCTCGTTGTGATCTCTCTTGTAAAGTTTACCTTAGATAGGTTCCTACGCAGTCTCGTGTATTTTGCACAAATTTCAACCGCGTCGTTCATTGCATTAGATTGTAGATCATCTCACTCTGTTTTCTGTCGAGTTTACTCACGTCGCTCATTCTCCCTTCCGCCCAATCCCCTTTATTGCTCAAGTCGATTGGAAACCAAAAGATGCTGTTACACTGTCCACTGAAATGGTTCCCATTGGTCCATCCGTCTCCACTCCTGATTCTCTGGATGTCTTCCATCCAACACCTCACTTACGCGTCAGAAACACAACCCTGGGTACTGGATTGCGAACCTACTACTTCAGTGGTCCATTGGCCAAGATTGAGGATGCGCTGACAGAATTGACCCTAGAGCGCCTTGCTCAAGCGGGATTTGCTCTGATTTCTGTTCCAGACATACTACCTGAGCCGGTCATCGAAGCCTGTGGGTTCCCTACTAAGGGCTTACGTTCCCAGGTTTGTTTTTCCACTGGCATCCATCACCACCTTCCCCACAAACGTACGTTTACGATTATCCCTTCCAAAACAAGTGTTAACTGAAGCGGCCGAAATCTTCCCCTCGCCTGAGGAATTATTTTTAACGAACCGTGCTTCGCTGATGAAGAATAGTTGTGCAAATTTGAAAATCGTTCTCGTATGAGGATAACTCAAATAGCAGTAACAGAAGACCACTTGTGCGGCACGCTTGGAACGTTCTTATCAACCGAACTAGGCACCTTAGGTGTCATGAATCAACGAACGTACAAGTTATTACGAGAAATCTCAAGTCCACATTGTGACTTTGAGGTTTATGATCGATGGCTTAGTTTGCTCAACGGGGTAGACAAAACGTTCCGCTTGGGTCTTGGCGGACATGGACCTCTTCTAAATCACGTAATCATCAAGACTTCAATGGAACTCGAAAAATGATACATTTCCGTTTTGTGACTGTTTTGAGGGCTGAATGAATGCCAGTCTGGTAACTTCATTGATTGGCTGGAAGAAGGTAGATTTCGATCAAATGTAAAACGACTATTGCTGGACTGATTTTGTGTGTTCATAACTTATCTAGAGACGTGCTCTCTTACCCGAGTTTCAAACAATGGCTTTTTTCACCAAGTTGTTTAGGTTACCGTTGTGTCGACTGTTACGCCGTGAACATCCTCAGTCGTTCTTTAATTTCCCGCAATTAACTAGCACTATTCCAGCATCCTGGAATGTTAAACGACTTGTGTTTGCAAATTGAAAGATCTTTTCTAGCATACTACATTTCAGATTTTTACACAACCAGCTTAGAGTGTTCTGGCACAATGACACTTGTTCAGCAAGCTCGTTATTAAACTGTTCATTGGTCACACAAAAACAACCAAATCACCTACGACGTTCCTACGACGCGTACCGACCATGCAGTCCATAGGAAGTACTAGGGCTTGTCCACAGCCAGATCACTCACCCCAGGACAGGACTAATGGAGCTTCCAGGGATGCGCTCGAAGCACACAACGGGCTAGGAACTGATGGCTCCCAGTTAGATCCAACTACTGCACTCAGCATTATTTCGATCGACGAGGTCAATCGACACTTCTCCACAAACGTTTGCTGTCTCTCTTCAAGGCCCTTGTCAGACAAAACAACTTTTTCTTTCTCGTTTACATCGTGCGACTTCCGCTGCAGCTAGGTCCAAATAGTTTCTTTGAGGAATCGTGCTGTCTGATGTTTGTCACTTAAGCCAAATCAGTTGTTCTTTCATTGAACCGACTGTTCTCTTCTTATATTCCTAACAATGATCGACCCAATGATCTCATTTGGGAGGGGAATTCTTTCAAAAGACCCTGTCCTAATGGCCATATAAGCGGACACTACTAGACGTACTGTAATTCCTGAAAATAGTACATCGAAGCACTGAAACTAAAGTGACTGTTAAACTCTCCAGAACAACTACAACCTACTAGTCAGTCGTACCATTAGCAAAAAGTAACTTACAGATCCGAATATAAGATTTCCGCATTCCGTAAGCAACTGCTTCACTAAGGCCACTCACTTGAGTCAAAATGTAAACACTTGGTTAATTTACACTCAGATACATTATACTGCTACCATTTTTCACTCACACAGTTCATGTCGTCTGATCCTGTTTTGGCTGATTCCTCGAGTGACGGTTTCTCAAGAGGAAAACTCATGCGGGGTATGAGATTTTTCTCCTTTTCTGAGCAGCTTATATGTGGCTTTGATTCGATTGGCTCTTATTTACCGATCACTGATTTGGGAGTAAATAAATCGGTGAGCTTTGCATATGGGCGAATACACATGAGAAATTAGCACATTTGACAAATCACTACATAATTTGGCATCCACAATGTGTTGGCAGACTTCCGTCACTTTCAGTGATCAAGGTTGGTAACGATGCCTCGTAGCTCCGCGGAATTCCATCACATTTTGAATGCTACAGAGAAAGCTGCTTGTTGATTGGCTTTCTGCTGCCTGGTAGATTGTCCAAGCTGTTGAGGAATGTACTAAACTTAATTACATTCCAGAATGAAACTTCCCCAATAGTGCAACGACTTCTAGTGGCTTTTGTATTTATGGACCACGCCTCTGTAGACTGCGACTATTCTGAACTTTTTTTCGTGATCAGTGTCCACCCTCCAGTTTTGCAGCTTGTACTACTCACCGAGACTTTGTTAGTAAATGGATAAACCAATCAGGCCCTTGGTCTTTCTCGCCTGGAAAGATCGACCAAGTCTAGTCTCTTTTGTGGGACTTAATCCTTAAACAAATCATCATCTTCATGGACAGCATGACATCATTGTTCAACACTGATGGTTCGCTGTCTTAAACAAATGGCTGCACCTGTATAAATTAATCGCCCTCAGGAGAGACGTATCCTCAAAAGAAACCAATTTCGGATGCTCCGTTGCAAACTGCTTCACTAGTAAGTAAGTAAGTAAGAGACCACTTTTACTCAACACTGTTTAAACGTCTGTTGATGGGGTAGATGACAACGGAGCCTTCACGAGAGTTGTCAAAAGCGTTTGAATCCGAAGGTTAGTTTCTTTTGATGGTGTTCTTCGCGAGGATAAGTTTGTAGTCAAGATGAAGTCCAAGAAGTAATATCGAAGTAACAAGTATGTTGATCGTGTTAGTGTACACTTTCCATGCGGTGGCTTTGCTTTCTAGTCCTTTGTGAACTTCCATCCGGATACAGTTATCCCCTTGAAAACTGATCTATTGTGGTTGATCCTCCAGAGCTTGTCCAAGAGTGGTTACTTTTGGCTTATCCTTTTACGTGATCTTTTCAGGGAGACTATAAAGTGTTGCTACGTGCGTGAAGGTCATATGTTGTGGCCCTTAAACAAACCGGAAACAAACTTAGCTGCAATGCGGTTAGCCGGGGGTGTATGTGGTCTCGGGGTATGAAGAAACTCTGCATGTGTTTTTAACTTGGTATTCGTTATCTGACTACTACAAATAAGATTGAGAGTGGTCTCCCAGGAGGCATCAGCTTCAAACCAACTCCCAAGGGGTGAGGGAAGAGCGTATTTCCTTTTGGGGGCATCATATTTTGGACTAAGGACACGTTTAAAGCCATTTAGTTTGAAACTAATTTGTATATTCATTCGGACCGCAATACATATGAAGCCACTTGATTAGTTGTAATAAGGATGACACAAAAAGGTTGTTTCGAGTTAATGATTGTGGGCAAGCAAAACTACATTCGAGTGTTACCTACTTGTGTTGTATCTGAGTTCCTGGTACGTTCTGTCTGCTCTTTCAGGTCTATAAGCTCTTCTCGTCAGAAGACATGACCTACTGCCTTTCGGGTACGGCAGAAATGGGTCTGGCCAGTTTTTGCGCGGGACGGACTTTTACTGCCGAGGACCAATCCAGCGATCCAAACACGAGTTTTGCTGTTGGACTCTGTGCTGTCAGTCGGTGTTTTCGGCAAGAGGCCCCACACCAAGAAGCTCCACTCTATCGAGTCCACCAATTTACAAAGGTAAAAAAGCAATGGCGCATCCCGATGTTATAGTCACATGCTGAAAGTTTTCACTGATAACTGCTTACTACTTCCGTGTGTGAAACGTGGAAGAATTATAAACCAATTCGCTTCTAATATCCTGTTGGGAGTGGCCAAATTGTAATCGGCTTGAAAGAGGAGCATTGTTTCCGCTATCACGTTTTCTATGACGCATTTGTAATAAGATAGTGTTGCGCCACCATGTATTCCATAGACGTACGAATATAACGATGTAGTTCGCAATTGCCTTTGGTGCTGCTCGAGGGTTAATACACTCGATATCTCATAGCAACCAATCCACCAAGCTGATCTGGAAGAAATTTGAGCACCGGAAACAAAACAGCTTGGGATGGAAAGCTTTCATTGAGCGTACCGATCTCCCGTTCGTAAGAAGGGTCACTAGTTTCAAAGGCGGGAAAACATACACGGACCCCCTAGCGCTAAGCGTGGATTTCAGCTACACAAACGCGTTTTTGCATAAACTGCCCATTGTCATAGAAACAACCTCAAAGTGAGCAGCGGAACAGTTGATTGTACATAATAACTCATCAGCATGTCCAACTACTATCAGTTCATGCATGTGAAGATTTGTCTTCCTAGAATGTGGTATCTCAGGTTAGTTCGTAATGAAACACAAGCGCACTGTTGTGAGGCCAGATCTCGTAGTATCCACACTTTCACAGTGCTGAAGCGTGTAATTTGATGCATTCCGTGACAGTGGTGGAAAAACTAGGCAGGCGCTAGGCTTCCCGTCATCCAATAGTGAGGATGATGCTTTCGTCTTTTTTGTCGTGCTGGGTTCTTTCAACTCTCCACTCCTCTTTGATGCCTATAATTGGCTTCAGCTTTCGTTTTATCCCAGGTTGAAATGTTTGGTCTTACGCCACCCGACATGTCCGCGTCTGATGCCTTTTTCAACAAGATTTTGAAATTCCAGATCTGTCTTTTCGCAGATTTGGGACTACACTTCAGGTACGTGCTTTTCTACACAGCCGCTTTCTCGGATAGTCCTCTCTCAGCTTTCCTTTTACCGAAAATCCTTAATTTGATTGAACAACATCCAACAGTTGACAGCCATCAAAACTGCAACCTATATCTAAAGTTTTGGAAACCCCGGAAGGAAATGCAATATGTAGTTTGCAGTATGTCGACGCCTGACCGCTGAAAACATGATCTGTTCACAAGTTCTGTTGGCTATTTCGTTTGTCTCGCTTCTTTTCAACAGTGCTTAATAACAAGTGTGTATAGATCAGGTTGTAGATGTGCGCCCTCGGCTGCTCGATAAGCTCCTTACTGCACTAACTGCTGTGAGATGTGATTATCATAGAAACATAAAATAGTGTTGCCTCGCCTGTTTCGGAAGGACCGGATGCCGCCACTGGAATTCAGTAGTTTCCTGATTTTATCCGTCGGCTACATAAATTCAATAATCTAATGTGACACAAACGGATCTATCTCGAACTTTTAGTAGAATGGAAAGTGTACAGCTAGGAGACGTTCACGTAGATAGGATCGAACCACATGAAACTCAGTATGCACCTACAAGACGTGTATTGGTGCCTAGTTAAATACTTCAGAAGGCGTCTTTTCTGCGGGAAGCTGGTGTATAATACCGCCTTTCTTTTCCCGTTATATGTACAGCATAAATGGCATTGTGCAATACATATTTTAGAGTGTTGGAGATGCCCACATCCGAATTGGGGAATTCTGCCCATCGAAAGGTAGATATTGAAGCCTGGATGCCTGGGGAAAACATGTATGGCGAAGTAAGTGGTGTTTCGGCTACGAACATGGAAATTAAAGACGTTTGAAAGACTTTGTTTCAGTCTCGTTTTTTAACATATGATCAACTGGTTGTACGCTTAGTGAAACTCGACTGTTCCATCAGACATACATCTGTGACGTTGGTCTAGGAATTAATCCGCTACCTCCTTATTTTGAAAAATACCCGAATTCGTGGCACAACCAGACGCCTAGAAGTGTTGTATCTCCTCGTCCTCTAATATCTAACCAGGATCGAAGATTTATCCACAGACCCATGGACTGTACATGCGCATTTGTATTCAGGAGTCAGAAGTTTTGTTGAAGTTTGCTTTGAGAGCGAAGAGTTTAGGAGCTGCTTGCTGAAGCTGGGCGTCAGAAGACTAAGGAGGGCACCATACCACCCGCAACCAAATCGTCTAACCGAACGATCGAGTGGCTGGCGGCCAAAGGAAATGACTGGGAAATGAACGTGCCGATGGTGTTGTTAGCGCATCGTGCTTCCATACAGCCAACCACAGGCAAGTATCCGTCCATGTGATGTGCGGCCGACATCTGCGCCTTCCATTTGATCAGAAAATTGGGTTGTGGCCTGCAGCGCTTTTTGAGCTAGAAGAAGAGAGGAGGAAAGCTCGAGAAAACTTGACCGCCGTTCAGGAAAGGGCTAGGCAGAAAACGCAAGTAGAAAGACACGACCATTCCCCATAGGCCTGAGGGTTAAGTAGAAGGATCATCAGAATCCTGGAAGGAGTGGATTGGGGTTGCGGAAGCTGGGTAGTCGATGGCAAGGTCCGTTTGTCGTTACCGACCGCCAGGGGAACGTCTGTACAATTCAAGACGGTCTGGGATCGAAAAGAGTAAATGGCATGATACACCCGAAGAGCTGCCGAATAGACCAGCTGCTGAGGCCGACCTAACGGAGGTAAATGGTCGCATGCAAGCGACCTGTAAAGGGGGAAGGTGTTTAACGGCGGATACTACAGATGAGGCATGCGAGTAGTATGTGGTTTTCTCGTAACTCCGCCTTGCGTCCAATGGAAAGTGCACCAAATGGGGTTTATTACTGAACCTGTGGAACTGCTTTGGAGCGTTCGTTTACAATTGCGTCATAGTCAGTGAATATTCACGAAAGTTCAATATAACGCGTGGGAATGTTCAGTTTAAAAAAATAAGGCGCAAGTGAGATGCTTACTTCCCTGTCTAATAGTGTGTGACTGTTTAGGTGGTGTTTGCTAATAACCGACCTCGCGACGAAGGGCTTTCCTCCTTACATCCATGTTCCATTGTGTATCTAGCTATTCCGCATAATCTCTTGGATGAAGTGAAGTGATTTGTATCATTTGAGCACGGTTTCATCGCCACGGTAAACGATTATCGCACACCAAAAGCAAATGCTGGAGCTTAGCACTAACTCCCACCTACGTCATACTCCACGGAACACTAAGCACGAGTCTTTGCCTGTAGCCAAATGTTTCATGGCATTTTACAACTTGAATAACCATTTACCTGCTTGATTCGATGTAATGCAACTCCCCGGTAAACACCGATTAATTCGTTTGCTCGCAAAATTCGTGACCCCTCATTATGATGTGCTGAGCGAACCTATTACTACCTCACGTGTAGTATTCAGTGTCGCATCCGGTTGTCCAAACATTAATGTCAGTCGTACGCTGTGTTTTTATCTGAGGAACTTTGGCATTTTTTTTTGAAAGATTAACTTGGATACTATACTGGTTAACTATTCTAGACCAGACTATATATTGCCTTTACATCCACGCTTAATTCACTAATTAACATGGCGTCCAAGCAACCCACAATTACACTTAGCTCAGATCAGTTTGAACCCCTATGACCAGAACTTCTGATATGAAATTTCGTAAATGCGGAATATCGGAGCCTTGTGGCGTGCCTAATTTGGATACAGCAGGACATCATGTGTTCCAGCATGTCTATGTCCTTTCATAGAATTTTAGGCAATACTCTGTTTGCCACTTATAACTGATAATTTCACTTAAAAGCAAGCTTTATACCCAAAAATTCAAAAGTGCTATGATGGCGTTGTCGAAGGCCCTGCTTCCTATGTTAGCTTGTAAAATTATGAGACAGTAATGCTAGTTCATCCTCCAGATTTTGGCGACCCTGTAGAGTAAATTATACAGAGTTCTCATAACTTAACTAACCATCTTGTTACTCGCTTGCTCCTCTAAGTTAGATCTAACGACCATCCTCATGAATTTATCCTGGCCTCGTGTTTTGAAAATGAACCACAGTAGACTCATGTCACACACATGCTTCTTTTTTGATTGTCCAGATATCAAGCACCTCGAGTTGCCTGGACTACCAGTCCAAACGTCTCAACATCAGATGGATCTCCCCCACAGGCGAACAACAAAATGCCTACACGGTGAGTCTTACAATCGCAAAGTAGAAAACTACTGAAAAGATTAAAAAAAAACCTCGTCTCGGCCGTAATTATTTAACCTCATTATAACTTTTCCTAGCAAATTTATTACGATAGACTGTATTCGCCCAGCTGTATGTAGCTTAAGAAACCCTGTGGACTAATTCAGAACAGCCGCGTGAACGAAGGCTGTAATTTTTCATATCGCAACATCTGGTTTGAGATTTGTGAAATCTGTCAAGCGGGTGGACCACCCTCGAACACTTCAATTAACGATTGCACGCAAAAAACAGCATTTGCGGGTTCATCCCCTAGCTTGTTATAAGCTACTAATCCGATAGACGGTGGATCGATTTGCTAGACTTAAGAACTGCAGATCTTGTTGATGTTGTTTCATTGTTTCACCTCTCGCTTTCGCAAGGGTGTGGTACGAATCTCGTCTGTTCTCTCTTTCTGTTCCTCGATACGACCGGCAGTCTTCTACCACAGGTGTCTATCGAGATGGGGTCAGAACACAGTCGACTCGGGGGGCAGTGCGACCATCACTCGAATAATGCTTCAGAAATTGCCGTTTATTTTACTGAAGGCATCTATTGGTGAGGGGTTAGGTAGTTCGATGCAGCAAGGTTGGCAAATCTTTTACTCTTCTTACATTTTTCGCTTAAGCTGGATTTGTTGGGAACATGGCTGGTGGATTCGTCTGATTAGCCTGCGGAGTATTCCAGTCACGTGTGATCAATAGTTTATCGGGCGTAGTAACTCTATCAACCGCGCGTTATGACTCTCCGTAAAAAACGTCAATGGTGGAATACACCGACACAATTGAAGTCAAGTTTTCGCCGTTTTTGTTTTGGATTCGGGACAACCACTGAACGGTCAGCCCCACCAGAACACCCGACATCTGCTTCCGTCCTTTCACGTAAGTTGAGACATTTCCCCGGGATGGCACTGGATAGCATTCTTCTGGCATAACTTACATGATAGTCGGTCTTTCGGGAGCACTTCGCGAGGTGTGAAGGACGGCTTTAGTTTCCCAAGACAACTACGCCGACCATACGTACGAATTTGGAGACACCACCAACCGCGCATGTCCTGCTTTACCATTTGGATGATCAACGAACTGAACACGAGTATGCATCGGATCCAACAAATGGGGGCAACATGTATGCCGGCGTTCTCACTTCCCGTAGAATTATAAGATGGTCCTGGCGGAACTTTTCAGGCAACTTAAATATATAAAATGAAAATTGTTCAGCTGTAACACCCTTTCGGTGCTTACCTGACATGCCACCCGAAGGAAGCAGGAGGACTGGGACACTGCCAGGTTTCTCAAGCCTAGATAGGGAAAGTCGAAATGCGGATTTCGGTTTCAAACCACAGACCTTCCGTTCAGTAAATTCGCGCTCTAACCACTGAGCCATTTCGTCACCTGGCAACTTAACAAGACGCAGGAGCCTCAAAATACCAGAATATTACTTCCAAAAATTGCCCGGAAATTGCTAGTGACAGCAATAGATAAACTTTGTCTGAGTCTCAGATTGACCGAAAGTGAGCAAATTTTAAGAACCATTCAGGAAATAAACTGAGCAGATAAACGCGAAACCATGTACTGTCCCTATGTAGAATACTTGCCGTATTCGCTGCAGCCTAATTGAGTCACGCGCGCAATCACAGGCCAAGGACTGTGGAGTTTTGAGACTTATCAATAAAATGCAATACTACATGTACGAAAGGGATACAAACCTCAAAATATTGGGATTTCTGTCCAAATTTTCGCACGAATTGGCGAAGGTCCAAAGAACTCCCAGAAAGAACGGTGGATCGATCTGACTTAGCGACAGACTTGCGCGCACACCGCGTGATGACGCAAGTGGTCAAAAAGCCAGCGTAAAAGGTTCGTTAAAATGGGTTCGACATGTCAAGAGTAAAAAGTTCATAAGGGTTTGCGGGTGGATATCAAGTCCATCAGGTAGACGCATAAAACTGGATTCAAGCAAGGGGAGGGTTTGATCGAGAGAAAGGAGGCACATCCTAACTCGTATTTCGAGAGCAATATCCTGATCCATTAACGGTTTGCGTTGAGATGGGTCTCACTGTAACACTGACTATTATAATCAAGCCTTAGAAGTGTATAGAATTACTTTTTAGCTGGTCATGATATAACCCTTTTTGTATCTTTCATTCCTGCCTCAGCTTAACGGAACTGCATGTGCAATGCCCCGAATGATAAAAGCCCTCCTGGAAACCCATCAGAACAAGGTAATCATCATGTTGTTGAAATGTGTTGTTTGCTGTACGTGTCCTCAGACGGTTTTATCCACAATCTAATAAAAGCTTTCAAGCACACACGATAGAAGAATTGGGTCATTTTACTGTGCTTGTGTACATGAGAATACTTCCTCAATGGGACTTGCAATCAAGCTGAGCCTATCAACGTCTCATAATGCGTGTTTCTCAAGTACTCGTGGACTTGCTTCGTGTGTCGCTTTAAGACTTATCAATTCTCACTAGTTCTGAAATGATAGCCCTGTAAATTATCTGGTCGTTATATTTCTTGTTGGTTAGAATGGTCATTTGAGGTTGGTGCTTCATGAATCGCAACGTATCACTTGATCAAATCGTGCTTCTCATTCTAAGTTAAGTAAGTTTGGCGTTTGTCTTTTCAGCCTGGAGAGATCTATTGTAACTCCCTTCACTGACAGTACACCAGACAGTCGTCTGGAAAACATTATGCCGTCCTCAATAACATTAGTTCCTTTCGGTGTTCTTTTGGAATTTCATGCGGCTTCACCTTTTCTTTTAACCACTTCTTCCCAGGATGGCAGTGTCAATATTCCAGAAGTCCTACGGCCCATTCTAGCCAGGCAAGGCGGATTGACGCAACCGAATATCCGCATCAAACTGAAGCAAGCCAGCTACTAGCCTCGGCTTTCTCACGGGCTCCCAAACCAATGCATTGGAAAGCACGTATTGTTTTTTATTCCTTTGCAATAACTCCTGTGAACTCCACGACCTGTGCGTATTTGATACTTTGGCATACATAGTTGCAAGTCGATGGGCTGTAAGCATTTGAAATTTGTTTTTATCAAGTTGATACTTTTTCTAACAATGTGGGATGTGCAGTTGGTGAACGTATGACGGTGTCATGCACACCAATGAACTACGTGGGCTCGAACATCGCTACGCGTTCGCTAATAGCCTATCAGGTTGCAGCTCTGCGAAATTAACTGTGTTCGATTGTACAACATTCGTAATCACTGAGTATTATTCCCGTACTCTATGGATCGGGACTGTTACGTTGTCCGTCTGGTATGAAAATACCATAACGGTGTTCAAAACTCAGTGAGACTCGGCTGATATGAATTTTTCCACCTCACTTAGTAATCGGTGAACGGACCCACAAATAACGGCTTCGCTCGAGTAATCGTAATCCTCTTATACGACCTCGAGAAAATCTGAGTTATCTTCTTAGCGAGAGTCACTCAACTTGACCTCTGCGAGTGACGTAGGGTTGTAAGGTTTTCGTACGAAGTAAAGCCTTCCGATCGCAAAAATTTTCCGTAGGAATTTCCTGAATAAAGGCTATTTCCAGACAAAGAGCACTTAGCTAGCAGAATGGAGATGTCGGTTACTAGTAACACGTCTCACTAATCTTGCTTCGCAGTACCAGTAGTCGTTTTGTGCACACCGAACATTTTTCTGTCTCCCCAACTCCAGAATACCCCATACGTGCGTGTTGTGTAGGACCATATTTTTTTACCATGTATACCAGTTATTATCTGCTTAAGACAGCAGCGTATAAATTTCCCAGGTTCCGCAGGACGTGATTATTGCGGGGCAGCGTGTACAGCCATATCCGGCTTACAGTGATCTGCCTTCAAACATTGAAATCTGTCGTGACCATGGACCATTCCATATTCACTACATAGTGAATATACACTAGACAGCTTTCCACAACAGCATTGTCATACGTTTTACTAAGTACACAATATTCGAAACCCCGTATGTACAATCACTGCTGCGTCGCGTTGCTTTGAATGGGTTTAAAGGGACATGGAATTTGGTAGTGCATAGCACGGTGTGAGAAGGGGATGAGATGGATGCAATGAGCAAGGATGTCAAGTATTTCGAATGCAAGCGCTTCAGCTGTTGATTGAAGCTGCGTTTTGGCAAAGCGAGAAGCGACATGAACTGGGTTCGCCGAAGTATGGCTTTCAAAAAACAGTCGTTTCAGTTGCGACCAAAGGAATTGGCTCTCCACTGTATGTTCAACGAGCAGTCTGTCCAATATTTAAGCTTTTCTCGGTGTAAACCTTTCGTGAGTGAGTCCCGAGAATAGTCACTTGTCATCACCACCAGTCTGATCAGCTATTGCTCTATGTGAGGGGTAGTGAAGCCGAATTTCGTGATACTGTTGTTGACACCGACCACGATGCGGGTTTTTTAGAATGCATGTGCGTGTCTGGTGACAAGTAGACGTAAGACGCTGCACATATTGCTACCCTATTTGTGCTCATTTATGCTTGGGCATGCAGTTACTTCATGTACACTACAAACGGTCGCGTTTATCTGGTAACTTGCGATAAAAAGCAAGTTTCAATTTCGCTGCGAAACTGTTCAAGAGCGAATGAAGAGGGCGGATCAGTTAGATTAGAGACAAAACGCGGGTTCTAAACATCATTCAGATATAGGATCTCATGAGAATCCAAAGGAACGTTATTTTTATCGGTCCAAAGGCCGCTAGTAGGGGGTGATTGTTTTACGAATTCCTAACTAGCTACAACCTGCTGATTTAGATGTCCTCGTTGACAGAAGTGAGATATCTTGAACACAGCTCCCGAAAAAGTGTTCTTTTACAGGAGTCGCATTTCTTCTTAAGCTTGTGATGCGTGTTTACAAACGATAACATAATTATTGAGTTGTGAAAACCTGAGTAACCAAGCCAGCAAGGAATCAAAACCTTATGGAATAAAGGCAGACAGATGTTCAATTCTTCACTCATTACCCATATAATGAAGGCCACTGTTAGACGGAGACCAATTTTCACCTTCCCCAACAGTGGGTTTTATAAGCAGAATAATTGCTTGCTTCTGATTTCAAATGTGTGGACATTTTTTGCCAACATTTTGGAAATCCTCAGTTTGTCGGCTTGCATCCCGTAACTCAGCGTCCGCAATGCTCTCATGTCTAGGCGTTGAGATCCATGGCCCTGAGATGTAGTCTCTCGTCCGAAAAAAATCTCAGTGATGGTAAGGGCATGTACTTGGAAACATTACACAGAAATCTACTTGAGAAAGCTTGAAGCTTACTCTCCAGAAGGATGGCATCTTTAGGGGATTGTGCTCACCGTATCGGCGCCTGTTCAAATGACCAACAATCACAACCTTGATATTGTGGACGGGTCCGAGTGATGCCATAGTTCCACGGACTATATTGGCTAGAGCGTCGTTCCTCAGGTTTTAACGGTGCTAGGGAAGGCAACCGCTTGGTTTCACGAGTGCGACTGGATCACGTCTGATAATGTCGCTAACCCTCGATGTGTCCCGTCTCGGGGTTCCCATCCAGGGGGGGGCGACAATGACAAGCGCAGCGGAGTTTGCTGGTAATGGCTTCCACAGTTCACCGCCAATTCATTGTTTGACCTCTGCTGGCCCGTTTCCACCCTTCACGTGATTTTGCGAAAAGAGCCCTTCGAGGAAGCTGGTCGACTTACGTCGCACGTGGCCAAGCCAGTACAACCTATAGAGTGTGATCAGTTCATCTATTGTGGACGAGTTATCTCTTCCGAAAACCATTCGACGTACTTCAACGTTACTGATCCGGTGTTCCCAGCAGATTCGGACAATGCTCCAAAAACATCGACGGTCGAAAGTCTTGAAAGTCTTTTGACGTTCTGAGTATGCAGCTCCCAGGTTTCTGACACGTATAACAATATGGAGCGCACTGCAGCATTGTAACCTCGACCGTTAACGGATAAGCTGATGTCACGCCTACGTCATAGATGCGGGTTCACGAAAGCTGCTCTGGCTTTCTCAGTCCGGATGTAAATGTCACCTTTCGTGAGACCACCGAGACTGATACATCTGCCCCGGTAGACAAATTTGTCTACTGTCTCAATCGGCTCATCCGCAAGCGTCAGGTCAGGGTTCGAGCCAACCCAGTCTTGCAGCAGCACTTTACACCAAACCATGAGACAGAATTACTTATGTCATTTGATGTTGTCTGTATTACAGTGGCATCAGATCCAAGAATAGCTATGTCTTCTGCGTACTCGGTATCTGTGAGCGAATGTCCCGGGAGCACTTCGACCCTACAGACATTAGAGGCTGGTAGTGAGTCTTTCATAATCGTGTCAACGACGAGGTTGAAGAGGGAGGACAGTCTTGCCTGATGCCACGTGATGTAGTGAATTCAGGCGAGAGCTTCCCGTAGACTTTCAAGCATCCGCGCGGAAGTCTGCATAAAGCGCCTTACTGAGGGTCAAGAACTTTGGGGGGATACCTTTGCTCCACAGACACTCATAGTGCCTGACAGTCAAAGGTAGCTTTCAACTCAAGGAAGACAACCACTGTTGGTCGCTGGAAGTAGTGTCGCCGTTCAAAAATCTTCCAGAAAATGAAAATATGATCGATGATCCTTTTTCAGAGCGTAACCCAGCTTGGTTTTCACGGATCACTCTCTCCCTGTGTCCAGTCAATCTTTGAAGGATAAGACCAGAAAGGACCTTCGATGCCAAAGCTACCAGGCTGGTGTCAGAGTGGTTTTCACACAGCTTCCGCGTACTCCTTTTGAAGACAGGAATAACTGTCGGCGAGCTTCATTATGTAGGCACTTTTTCTTCACTCTATATAGCACCAACGAGCCTTGTCAGATAAGCCACCAGGGATTATCGGCCTTCTTTGAAGAGGGCTGGATACAGACCGTCGGGTCTTGGTGTCTTCCCACGCTTAAGCACGGGTATTTCGTACTTTATTTCTTCTGATGGGCAATAAGGTCTGCATTCCTCTCACCCACATGAACCATCCCGAGCGGCTGTGTTGCGGGAGGTCAGCTAAGTTGTTCTTCGGAATGTTCGGCCCATATTTCCAGTTGACGTTTTTGCGAGTGCCTTAATAAGCCGTCTTTCTCACTTACCGTTTCACTGACTGTTGCTTTCCTGTGGCTAGTCGATCGTTTCAACTGACATTGTGGCCCTTCACCGGTGGCTGATGTCTGCGTGATCTAACAGGGTCCACGGTTGATTCGCACTTGGGGGCCTCCACGTTACGCGATGCGAATGTTTATGCTGAAAGTTCATACTGCCCAGAAACAATTCATGCTCTGTGTTGTCTTTGCGACGAGCATCGACTGTGAATCGACCAGATGTGATTCCAGGGAGGTCAGATTGTCAACTTGGGTATTCATGTAACCCGAAGAACTCTCGATAGAAAGTATTTTTCTCAGCGTCAGAACTGCACTCCTTTGGGGCATACACAGACACTACAAACAGGCACCATTTTTATGTCGAGTGGCAGTGAGTTCGCTTTGGATGGATAACCGAACGGCGCAAGGAAGACTGTTCACTGGAATCCCGTCCGGCAAACAAGTTCAGCTTTCGGACCGAGTGCAACTCCACTAGTCATCGTTCTAGATCACCGGCTACACGGACAGTGTGATCTCAAAGAAATGGGTTTGTCCTTGGTGTTTTGAGATGCATGAACACGTTTTAGTGTTGTATACTTGTTCCATAGACACAACATGCCATAATTTTAATTGAGAATAAGGTCTCGGTGAGCATTGTTTGCTTGCCAACTTGACATAGAGTACGAATGTTAGGTGTAGAAAGGATCTCGTGGATTTAGCAAGGTGTTTTGTTTATTGATAATAGGCAATAGGGTGACATTGGTCAAATAACTCACAAACAAACGACCCAGCAACGGTTGCTTGTGTGGCGGGAACGGGTTTGGGAATGACATCGGTAGACAAAGGACTTTGCAGGCAAATGATCCTTCAGGGTGCCTAGACCGAGGAAGGGGGTTTGGTTGAGGCACCTCACCTTGAGTGGTCAACACAAACGTCTGATCCACAATGCAATGGGAGTATGTAAGGTCTTGTTCGGAGACCATGCCCCTAGGTTCTGACTCCAAAGTTTGACGTGAAAGGTAGCGGGCAATCGTTTTCCTTGGGGGACTCTTCTCGGAGTCGATGACTCAATAGTTTGACCTGCTCGGCTGCAGGGTGTTAGTCAAATCCGATGACGCAGAGTAAGGCATTACTGTTTCACTCCTGATGGGGCTGCGCGCAGCAGGTGCCTTTTGAGCAGCACCAGACTCTGGTTTTTAGAGTATTTCGACCGTATTGAATGTGAAAGCTGTCACAGTCAACCGTGGGGTGGTCGGAGTGTGCGACTTTTAGGGTTAACCTCTTCTAACTCATCCTTCTTCCGAAGAATGCAGCATCACTCCTTCCATGAATATGGACATACTGGTCGCCTTGTGGAGACATCTTACTGCCTTCACACTCCTATCGCGAAGGACAGTAAGACTTTACCCCCATATCGCCTCGTAGTACGGCTTCTCGCTGCTCTTGATCTGACTGCTCCACTTTGGCCTCCCTGGCATGGCACCTTGTGGAACGAAGTTTCAGCAAATGTTGCCTGCGGGATCACTGCAGCACTCAAGCCCGGCCACTATGCCGAGATGGTATCTATTGAAACTTGGGTGAACTAAGCTGGTATCCTCATAAATCGATGCTTATGGATGTGGTGATGCTACCTTCATCGAAGAGAAAATGTGCTCTAAAAAGCCGCACACTCCGGTCACCCAACGGTTGGTCGTGACCGCCAGTGTACTACCAGTACGTTGTAGCCCCCAGCATGTCTGTTTTTCGCTGCACCCTCGAGTTATGCCGGCGAAGTGATTCCCGCTATTGTGTCTTTGGTTCCGAGCAAGGTTCTTAGAAAGCTCGACGTTGGGTACCACAAACGAACCCTCTTTGGCCTGGGCAACAGGAGTTGTCTCCGGATGCTCCTCCTCAGTTCCATCCCACTCCACAAAGTAAACTCTCAGACGGCTACATTTTAAAGTCGATCAAGAGAACATCAGCATTCACAAACTCTTTTCTACATGAAGGTTTTCAACGCCCATGCTTCGTACGGTTGTCCAAAAGACCGTGCTCACTCAGACCTTATTCACTGTTTAAATCTATGTGTTTTACCTCCGAAACAAGCATGTGAATCTCAACTTTTAGCATGTCTCTTGAAGTACCCACAACGAACCTGGATTCGCATTTCATTCCCCAATTGTGTCTTTCCTGAATCAACAAGTCTTGTTGTGTATGGCTCTTGAGGTGCGCTCAGCGCCATGAATCAACTCAATTCCATGGTTTGAATCCAGCTGGAGATCCGCCTTCGAGTCACTGGGTTATCCACTTCCATCAAGATCTGTATCATTCAACATATAATATCAGCACTCTCACCATCTAATGGACGCTGAGGATGATAATTTACCAAAATCTACCCGGACTCATCCGGTATACAAGTCACTGGTATCGGCATTCATGTGGGCTATGTGGATGCCCTAGTAGGTCGAAAGCCTTATGGTATCGTATACGAGTGATTGATTAGGAGTGGACCCTCGCTGCACAGTCAACCGTGAGTGACTCCTAAGTTAGGCGCCCACCGCTAATTGTTTCTGGCCAGTATGAATTTCCAATACAAAGGCCTTCACCGTGTAACCTGGCGATCACGAAGTATAAATCAGGCTCAGTCAGTGGCTATCAACTACCAGTAGATAGCTACTATGCAAGACTACCGTTCCGTCTGGAGCACTAACTCAATTCCGACCACGCTATGGAGCATGAACGTCTAAGAAATCGTTTTCGTTCGGGACCCTGATAAAGCGTTATTTATACTTCACCGCAGAAGTACCATATCCCAGCAGTACAGACATGAGATAGCCAAAAACCTCCGTGATGAACCAACGAATCTCAGTGGCCAGTGTGTGGAAATGCAGGATGCCATATGGAGGGTGTATATAGTTTGGTATAATCTAACATTCGATTGACCATCAGGTGAAATAACGTGAATTACCTGCTTTATTGCACGAAAAGGCAAGGGATTCGGATGGATTTTATCCAACTCTGAAGAACACCGACAGCACTCTCAAGCCTGTTAAATAAGACATTGATGCTATACGGAGTGGAAGAGTGCCTTCGGGATCGCAATAATAATCCCAATCTTCGAGAAAGATACGCGAACACCATATGAATTCAGTTGAGACATTGGCGTGATAGCTGTGGTATCTAAGGTGCTCGCTGGCGTCATCCAGCCCAGGTTGGCTGAACACAGACAACGGTGAAAATCATACTGGGCTCAGCTCTGTGAGAGAGTGCATATACGGCATTTTCACTATCCAACAGATTCTGAAACAGTGAAGGTTGTCTTCGACTCTGTTGAGCATCGGGCATTGTAGTAATCCCTGTAGAGCAGACGCGTCCATCGTAAATCCCCGACTCCCATTAAAAGTGCTGAACGCCAATCCCACTGTCGCCTAAAGGTCTACCGCACGCTGTCTACTTCAGCTCTCTCATTCGGTTGTGTAAGGAAAGACTAACTTCTGTCCCTTCTGCTCTAAACGTTTGTCAACGTCGTGATAATTGAAGATGAAGCCCAAGCCTCTGATACCTCATACTTGCAGATGTGTCTATTGTGGTAGGTGTATCAGTCTCGGTGCCATCCGGAAGCAGCATCAATGGCATAGACATGTAATTAGCTCGCTGAGTTAACATTGTAGCAAAGCGGTCCATATTGTCAGAAATCTTACCACTGTGAGCTGAAGGCGTCAAGAAAATTCTGCTACCTCTGTAGTATTCCAGATCACTAATGCTGAAGTGCGCCAAATAGTTTTCGAAGGAAGTAGCTCGCAGGAGGTAGGTAAGTTAGTGGAACTTTCTAGGCTGCTTTGGCTTTATCCCGTGAATCTTGCACCAGTGGATTGACCTTTCCGAGGAACCCTTTCACATAATCATCCGCAGGATGCAAATGGGTCAGGAGTAACGAAAATAACTTAGTGGCGAATTGTGAAAGCCGTGAACAGCAAAGCCAACTGCAGCGGTATTTGCCGTCTCCACTGTTTGGGACCCCCGTACAAGACACAGTGGTTAGAGCCGCTGACAGACATCACTCAGTCCCACGCCCCATGGCGCGCACATCCGAGCTATTGTCTTCAGTGCACAGCTTCTGAGCTCGAACTTCTCACTTCACCGTCACCTCTGGATCCCTCATTAACATCGGTTACTGCCTCTACGGTGTAGCTGTTCGACCCTATTCCACAGAACATAGGCGAACGATACCGGTAGCAATGACCACTGTACACTTATGAAAATTACTTATATGGTCGACTTTGTCTGCTACTGATAAGAAACAGTTGTTTGTGCTGAAATGTTTTTCAGAATACCGAGCGACAGACCCGTTGTTTCCTACGATCGATTCGTTGACCCCATGCCTGAGGCTAGTTGACCGAATACCTTTCGTGCTGTTAAGGCCTTCTGAATCTCCTAAATTTCGTCGTCTCCTGAGCTCGTCACTATTCAATGAGTGAAGGATATCCATGCACGACTAACGTTACCGATAGGTTTCCTTCTGGCTCGACTGGGAGCTGCCGACCATGTTCATTTGGTCATACTGAAGAGAACAGAAAAATGATCCGAAAGTCCATATACACGGATTCTCAGGCACTCATTCTCCGAGAACCCTCGTCACCATTTGATCCACTCATGACTCACAGATTTTGAGCAAAGTCGGCTCCGTGTTGGCGAGCGACAGAAGCCTCGCGGACAGTTTGGGCTGGTCGCCCTCGCCATTCTAGCCTATGCAAAGAATAAACGTGTCCGTCTACACTATGGCACGGTCAGAACTTAGATTTGCATCCAAACACCGGGAATCGTTGATTACACGAGTTTTCAAAGCACAGTACGCATTGCAGGAAAGATGATGCAAAGCCTGAGTAGTTTTTCGGCTCAGTGTGTGGAAATTACGGGTGCCATAAATGACAACACGAGGCGGGTCCGTTGGACTTATGTGACATTTTTGCTTACCTCACTGTGATACACTGGTTGTGAGCGGCAGCTAAATTTTCCAAAACTTCCTGTTTCAAGAGTTGGAAATGGCCATGTTTTCGAGAGTCTATTATGCGTCACAGCCTTGCAAGAAGAAACAACGTTTAACGTACTTCGCCATGTGCTTCTGATGGTCTGGCACAGCAATGCACATTCAGAATTCCTTGGAAATGCTTACCAATTGAACGGCTGATCCACTTGATAGTAAGGGGCTGCCTTAACCCCTCAGGCAAAAGTGTGGCGCGGAACTTAACATTGTGTACCATATACGTGTTCGGAACTGCATCGAGCTCTCGCTCACTTATTACGACCAATAGAAATGACACTAAGTCAGTAAGAAACACGCTTGCTTTTACGTTGTGACAGCGCTCGGCTATCGCATGTAATAGGGTTGACACAGGATGGCTGTTCAACAAAAGCCTTACCGCATTGGATTACAGAGCCAATGAAAACACAGGTGCGCCATAGAGAGAAACGGACCTTTTGAGTGCCGTTGCAGCAGTCCTCATAGAAGATGGCTTTAGATTCATGGTGCAGATAGGCCGAGAAAATTATCAAAATCGACTATATTTTGCCTACGCAGGCGTACCGGTGATTTTTGTCTCAATAGGGATATTACAACCCAATAGGAATAAGAGTCTTGCAATTGAAACGTGAAATAAAGTGCGCAACGGCTTCCTATGCCTTCGTTTCCAAGACATTGGTAGACATTGTTAAGATGGGGAAAACAGCCAATTTGGAGACCTCCATTTGAAATTCGAACCTTGGCCGCCGAAATGGCAATCGATGGTCTCATCCATCTGGGCCAACTAAGCCAAAATCAGACCTACAATGTTTTTGGCACAAAACAGTTTTCACAATACAGTACAATAACAGATAAACAGAAATGAGGAGCTGTGGACACAGTACCTTCTGTGGGGTATGCGCAACCGCTTTCTAACCGGTGTACTGATCAAACCGGCTTAGCCTAATCTGAAAATGTTCACGTTGTACTTCACGATTTATACGATACACATAACTACAGGTATATCGTACAATCTGTGAGGTACAACCCAAACTTTTTCGGAATAGACTCGGCTAGTTTGATCAGCGCTCTGGTTGAAAACAGCAGTGAGACACCATGATCAAACAGGAAAAGCGGATTTCGTATTCAATATAAGAAAATGACGAACCGTTTCTTGAGTCGTTCAACAATCATAAAAATCGCCGTCTCCTGCACCAGGTGTTCCAATTCAAATATTTCTCAAAAGTAAAGATATCCGGATAGTTCACATGTTTTTCAAAACCTACCAACCACTCTAAAGAAATCCCTTCTGTGGACAAAAGAACAAAGTGAAACTTTGTATCAGAAAATAGGTTTATTGAACAGTTGTACAGCGGAAGAACGAAAAATCACTAGTTTCCGAAGCAAATTAGTCTTTTTCACCATCATCTGAAATGTCGTCGTCCACTATGGTTTCCAGTCGGTGGCCTGAACGACCAGAACGAGATGCCTTCGGCTCAGGCATCTTCTCACCAAACGCTTCCAACTCCTCGTGCAGAGACATCATGTTGGCTGCCAGACTGTTGGACCAAACAGAGATGGGTAACTTCTCAATCTCATCTTCGTCGTCGGACTAAAGACGTAAAGGAGAACAGTGATTAGTCCTGAGTATGAACCTTGGGAATCCTAAAAGCCCGGTTGAAGTTTTAGTCTGTTGCGAGCACCGAATACCCCTAAAGACTCTATCGTGACAGAGAGAATGAACGGTCTGGCTTCGTCATAACTAATACACTCCTATGAGGTCACCTACTTCGTGTGGTAGTATTTGCACTCTAGTGCATGTGCAGCGCTACAACAGGGTTAGAAAACCATCAGCACCCTCTTTAAAGCATTTCAAACGATCAAGACGGCGCTTGAACTAACTGGTTTCAGCTGCACGTCAAGGCCTATGGGCGCAACACTCCAGCACAGCCTGGCAACTCGTAGGCGTGAGTGATGGACGCGTGACCTCTGACTGGAAAGCCATGGACGAGATAGGCATGCACTCGCTTCAAAGGATTATTATTCCATGCTTCACGCTACCACCTTGGCAATTTTGCACAACTAGCGTTTCATGTAACAGTCCTATGCCGACATTCGTGCATTTTGTAGAGTAGGTGTGGAGTAGGCGAGCATTACGTAGACTACGCTAATAGCCATGCCAGTCGGTGTGCTATTATTATAATGCATCTGTTAACATCAGGAACACGAGGATCCCATTGTGAAAAACACCACACCGACAGGCCACGTACATGTTTTATGTCACAATTCATCCACAATCCAGTACAACAAAACCTCAAAAGAAAAGTCGCTACAGTGAAAAAACTGCCGTTGAAGTCTTGCACCAAAATAAGGAAAGAACCACCAGCTCCATATAGGAAAGGCCTTAATACTACAAGGTTGTGCAAAACTACACACCTTTAGAGATGCGGATTCTCGTGTGGGCACGAAGCCTGTATACGGAAAACAGGACTACCACAAAACAGCAGGTTTGGAAACGTCTAAGCCTGATGAACTTACATACTTACTTCGTAATCGGCGTACCGGTACTTTTGTAAAACGGCTTTGCGGACGGCTGCTCTCTCCTCCTCCATAGCTTTGAACGCAGAACCACGCCACCGTTGTAGCAACTTGTTGAGCTCGATCACGAAGGGATCAGGAGGACTGGTCTGAGCTTCCCTCAGACACCGTTCACCTGCCTTAACTGCAGCATCGAACTCGCCAAGCGCCGCGTGAGCCTGGAAAGAGAGGAATTTGGCGTACTCATACCTGGGCAAAAGATGTCATGTGGTCAAATTGGTTTGGACTGCAAAAGCTGGGAGAAACTGTTTAATAAATTGCTTGACCCTCACAATGTAGCAGAGCTCTCCAATAAACCACTGAAAGAGGCATATATCCGCTCCGACCACTACGTTGCAGAGAGGAACGCTTGGTACCACTTCTCCCTGACGTGCTGTTGGGAAGCTGCAAGGTCACTTCACAATGCGACTGCCAAGCATCTCAACACTTAAAATGCAAAGAGCTTGTCACTTATTCAACACACTAGTCGCATACAAACACTCCAATTTGATAGTAATGAATGACTGACACACTGCAACCGGACTGGACTAAACTCTAACTACAAGCCTTCCAAATTAGATTTGGTTATTCCTGTTTACTTCTGGGTTTCTATTGGGACTAGAACGTTCCCGCTGAGCCATCTCGGGAGACCTTAGAAGAATACTGGGACACTAAGAAGCTCAAATTATCGATTCTCCTCAGGAATCTGATAGACAGAATGCTTAGAACTGGGCAGATTTTAACAACACCTGATTGCTGAAAATGAAGCCGTATAAATCAAGTGCCCTAGTCTCCCTAACATGGTCGATAGACGTACGGTCCAGACAGACCACGTGATTGCCTGGACCAATCAACACGAAACATATTATGTAGCTGAGTCCAGAAATATGACCTCATTTCATCGACAAGACTGACAAAAATCATACAACTGGCTCCCTCTGGAGGGACCGCTTTCAGTGGCAAAGTCTCTTCAGCAGGATCACCTCTGGTTGGTCACTTGAAATGATTTATCCAGACGGGACAATTTGTTTCAAAATCCAAACAGCCTTGGACCTCCAAAAATGTCTCAGTCGCACATTCCTTTAAAATAGTAAGAGTTGAGTGTAACTTGATCTGCCAAAGACTGAATATTATTAACTGGGAGAACACGAAAATCCCCCCTGCAAAGTTTTCGCATGAAACAATAGAACTCACCACAAGCGAAAACCAGTGGTACATTGGAATAGCATGTAACGGACAGCTGGTAGCCACAGAGCCCTTTCAGGTACAAAAACAATGCCGGCAGCCACTCGAAGCCCAACGACCATGGGTCCAAACCTCACTCACTTCGAAAGAACCGCACACTACCAACACTCCTAGCAAAGAAGCAAGTTCTGTGTACATCAACTCAGATCTGGACGAAGAAATCCAACGTGAACCTCAGGCGCCTGTCTATACTCATCAATGAAATGTCTGCCTAGTTAAAGGACCATGTCAACCTATTGGATGAATGGAGTGTAAACACTATGCCGTACGTATTCCCATTGAATTTATCTCCTACTGTCTTAGTACGATCAATATACACTCAGTCTCCTTATTCCAAGCGACGAAACATTGGCTTACCTTGGCCAGCCGAAACCAGCTCTTCGTATAGGTCGGATCTAAGTCTATGGCATTTTGGCAGTACGCAATGCACTTATGGATGATCTGACGCATACTTTCAGAGTTTGCTTCATCTTGGCTGGCCGAAGCAACAGAGCGCAATAAACACAGCGCTGCATTGGCAAAGCAGAGTGATAGCAGTTGGCGGGCCTCTGGTGTTGGAGTTATGGTAGAAGAGACCTCATTCTGAGCATCGTTCGGTGTGAGCACACTCACACTTCCTTGAAGAAAACCTATACCGAGTTTGTAGGCACGTAACGCCCGGACATACTGTGAAGCCTTTAAGAAAATAAGGAAAGAAGCAAAAGCAAACTATAAGATTAGGAACTGGTGAACATCGAAGCTGAAAAAAACAAGAATAACCAACACTACGAAACACTCCATTCCGATTACACACCCAGTAACTTGTCCAATTTTGGCAAAAAGAGTTTCGGCCGTAAGCCTGGTCGGAGTCTTACAGTTTCCACAAATCTTAGTGTGGTATTAGTACCATCGATCCGTGCATCGTCACTTCATCTGGTACGTCAATTTTAGATAATAAAAACCCCACCGTCCCCATCATTCAGGAGGGATTCCAGTTTAGCTATCACAACCGCTGAAATGCCAAGCATCGACAGGAGCAAGTGAAAAGTCAGAAGTTGATTGGAACCGTAGGCATTTCGGATGAGGCAACCTCAGGCCTGCCTGCAACTGATTATGCTGCGATGCAGAGGGAAGTCTCAGGAGGTGCAAACTTATGCAGATTGCATTCCAGTTGGAAGAGTTTAAGTGTGAGTACGATACAGCTGTTTGATTTTGACATTTTCGGCGGCTCAAGTCATGAGGGCTTTGTCGTGCCCGAAAAATCACACGGAATAATAAAAATGGAACAATCCGCCAAGGCAGTTATTGAACTGGGAATTACCAGGGTCACAGTCAGTGACTTGTTTGCCCGCCATTTTGGGCTCTCTACGTACTTACGACACATTTATGCATGCTACATGGAGTTCAATGTTCATTCTTGCTACTGGCTTTCAGACCTGACCCAGTATGACGGACACTGTGGTTTATGTGCAAGTATTGACTGTTCCAGCGCTTACTGCCCTTTGCAGAGCATTCAGCATTTCGACTAATACACTCATTTGTATATCGATTTTGTTCCCGAGGGATACTCAACTGGATCTTTCGTTTATGACATTCTTCAACTGAATGTGTTGCACAAAAGCCACTTCACGTTTCAGTTGGTACGATATTCGAGGAAGAACATAAGGAAACCTGGGGACTGCACCTACCTGATGAGCCCCAAGAGGGGGCGAAACCCGTTGTGGGCTGTCTAACAGTTTTCAGCAACCTTGTGAGTAGTTTCCTTTATGAAAGAATTCACCATTGTTTGTCCTTTCTTCAGTTAGTGATTTCTACACGTGTGTTTGCTTACCAAGTATGTTGGGAGTCATCTTATCCGACTGGGACAATTGGTAGCACGCCTTCAAACGGGACGCTTCCTTCGTTTTATCTCACATTCTCCTGTACACTCCTCCACATCTATCGCTCGGATTTAATTTTTTATGTCTATGACCACGGCCTTTTAAGACCGTGGTCATAAACGATATTGTGGTAAGTTGGACGTTTACGTCAGGCCGTCTGTTCATGACTGGTTACGTCTACCAAAGGGCACCTTAATCAGCTTCATTCACGCCGGTAAACAACATGGGGGACTCGGTATTTCAAGCCTAAGTTTAACCATACCGATGCAGTGTAGAGCGCGTATAGAAGACTTCTATCTACCCAGTACTGAGTGCTACGCAATGTGATAAATGATTCCGAATTTAGAAAGGTTGTTCGGGATCTCAGCCTTCCGATCCGAGTCCAAGGTGCATGTGTAAACACCAAGGAAGAGCTGGTAGCTGCTTGGAGCGAAAGTCTGCACAACAGCGTTGACAGTCAAGGTTTACGATAGTTGGTCTCTCCTCTTCTTTCGAATCGATGACTTATGTTGATGCTAGATGTGCTCGTCATAATCGGGTTGCAAGGCAACTCGGGAAATGTTTCCATCGCCAGGGATACAGTGTCCTCGAAGAGTCGATAGTATCTACGTCGACGTTTTTGGTCAAGTCTGACCTAACCGCCGTTCAGGAGCGACGAGCGCGGGGTGATGGTGTAGAACGGGAAGAAACAGAGGTACGGCGCTGATTCTTTTTCCCTCGCTATCATCTCAGCCCGACGTGCCATCAATCGTAATGTTGAGTTTTTGGTTCGCGAACAGGTGATCACTTCATATCGAGAGATCTGCTTTCCTCAATCCGCCAAGGCTTTTTTGGACTGTCACAGTCAGTGACTTGTGTTTGTTCACCGTTTTGGGCGACCTACGTACTTGTGACACTTAAAGTGTGGTAAATGGCGTTAGGTGCTTTTGACAATGACTTTCACACCTCACCCTGCATGACGGCACGTTGTACCTAATGTGCGAATCTTGACTACACTAGGGCCTAACATTCTTAAATGTGTTAGAAATGATTTCGCCTGATTGGGAACTATTGATGGCATGCCTTCGAATAGAACATTTCCTTCTATTTTTGTAATGTTTTCCTGTACACCCTTTCACACATTTTTGTGTGACCATGTTTCTCAAAAATAAACAACAAAAGACTATCATCAGAAGCCGTCAACTGTAGGAAGGAGACTGTGAGATGGATTTGCATTTGCAACGGCGCATGGAATGTGACCTACGATATAAAGCTAATGATAAAATGGAAGTGGTCATTGTGTTCGATAGCTTTCCGGTTTACAGAGGCCATCGGCGCGACCAAGAGCACAGCTATATCTGCGAGGAATTTGAAGAATTGAAGAATGTACAGAATCGAACGTGATTTCTGAAATTTCCATTCCACTTCCACCCAGCAACGTAGTTCCTTTGACCGGTTACCAAACCATCCAACTATGTTTAGAAAATGATGGAAATAACTGGCGCAGACGTGGACGGAACAGAGGTGCGTAAGTTACAATCAGGTGTATTTTTTTCAAATGGGCCTGGCAAAAAGGTCCGGCAGAAAGGCCGGGAAGGGTAAGAATAATCAGTCTTATTTCAGAAATCACAGTCGCCCCACAAATTTGAATGTTAGGCTATTTCAGTGTCTTAAGCCAGGTATGCTCACCTTGTTTAGCAGTAATTCGCACAGGCATTGCGCAAACCATAAAAATGGGTAAACAAAAAACACGATAGGCGAACGATGGTTTACAGAATTTAGATACTATGCGAGAATTGGTCGTCGCCAAAAAAAAACAGAGTTTGTTAGAAGTCCCCTCAGAGGAACTTGATGTCTGTTCGATGCGGATCTCTCGAAACTTTGCATAAACAAGTCAACAGCATGGGTGTGGAGTACGGCTAAATTGAGCTTCAGTACGTCTACGAAACCTGGATATAATCCAAAGCACCCAGAAGACCGAGTGATAACATGAACACGAATAGCATCCCACTGAAAAGGTATGCTATGCGAAGCGCCAGAGACAGGAATGCATGCATCACATACATGGATTCACCTCTCAAATACTCCTGCTAGTTCATGCTGTCATCCGCGAAGGTACCATCACCTGACCCACAGGTTGTTTGATACCCAAGAACTTAGGTTGAGTTGCGAGCTTTTGTATGAGAGTGAATGATCGTTCAACGACAGCTGACTTTACACATCATATCAGTACTCTGTTCCTCTATTTTGTTTAAACTATCAAACACGGATCCTGCTTTCTCTTCATACATAAAGTTCCACTTGGGAGAAACCTCGATAGGATTGTTTCAGCAATCCCCAACTTTTTATTTCGAAAACAGAATACCATGCAGAATAAACCATTCATGGATATTTTAAAGGAAACAATTTCCATGGTTACTTAATTCTACGGCGCGAACTTTCATGTCAGCCAAATCCTCCTATAAGCAGGTAACACTCAGGTGGAAACAGAACGACACCAGTAGTAGTGGCCAGCTTGATCTACAACCTTGGCTCCATTTCGCTCGTTGAATAGAGCGAATTCAAAAACAAACCAAAATGACATGTCTTCTTGCATCTTCTTGCATCGCTGAAATTTTGAATCACGAAAAAAGTTGAAGCGAAACCCAAATAATTAACAGGATGAGAAAAACCCGGAAATTCGTGAAAGAAGGCAACCGGGTGAATAAGAGCGTCGGCGTTCAATCCCCCTAGAGCAAATAAATGGAAATCTTAGTAAGTTGGCATGCCCAATATCGGTAACTGTTGTCGAAAATAGTGGTCACCGAAAAATTAAATTTTATTGGCTTATATAATTTTGCCATTTGTTTGGGTCTAAGTACTGTCTCGAAGGGAGAAGCGTTTTGGGTGCTTCCAACTTTTTTACAAGTTGGAGGTACTGCACGTAATGGAAAAGTTACAAGAATGGGAGGTCAATCGCCACCAAAAACCTACCCGAATAAGCTTGTTACCCCGATTTTTCATAACCTTTGCAACCTCAAACTTCTCAGACTCAGACATCTGCCAGAATTTTTTCAGCTGAACGACACGTATGAGGGAGAATAGAAATAAGGTGCGCTTACCTTCTGGATATCCTGAAGATGGACTCTAAACTGCATATCTAAGTCCTCAGATTCAGATAGATTTAGTGTGCTTCGTTCAAAACGAGTCAGGCCAGACATAGTAGAAGAATGTGCCACACACCGCTCATTGAGCTGCATGGTCTCCACAATGGTATCCAGAAGTTTAACAACCCCGAAATCTTCCGAATGACCAAAATCAAATACAATCGTCTGTCTATCCAATTTCAGGACGTTATTTATGGAAAATGATACTTCTGCTATTATCCGATCATGCTCACACGGCAGCCGACCGGTACCTGGAGAGATTACGGTCTTTGAGAAATGCGTCATCGAGCATTGCAAATCACGGGTGCAGTGCTGTCACCTAAAGATAAGAACTTGGATTTAAACAGCAACTTCAAAATCACTGGATAGAACTGAACCGAACTCAGTTTATTCTAACACCAACACCGGTCCCCCGTTTTGATAGTCTCGTATTATCAACTACAAATTGAAACCATAACGCTGTCACTGATTTGGTATGACAGATCGTCATGCATTCAATTTTCCTGATTTATTCGGATCGGGAACTTCCAGAAGACAATTGAAAGGATCTATGATTGCTTAAATGTGGCCTGTGAAACTCCAACAGCGTGTGGCGTTTTCAGAGGTATCTGACGGGAAGGGAACGATTCAGCAAGCAGTCCAACCATGTGAGTCGTTGACATTCCCGAAGGACATAAGTATGGATGCAGTTTTACCACCTTTTTGGAATCATTGGCTGACGTACGCGTAGATCCACAAATCTAGTTGATGGCTTGGACCAGCTGAATGCTCCGTTCAGTGACCTTACCTGACTCTGACTGACCGGCTGACAACGTATTCTTCAGAGTGGCACGATCCATGAGGTGACCATGTGGCCTGACAGAATAGGACACAGGGGTCCTCTCAAGTATCCTTGTGTTTAACTGGAGATGTTGCAATATTTAGTCGTCAAACAACGAGGGGTTTTACTCCGATTATCTGACTAAGCATTTAGAGGTGTAGATGTCTCTGAATGCAGAAATGATATTGCTCTGTTTCTTTTTTTAATTCCATTGCAGAGTTTGTGACAAGAAATTCCCATAATCCTACGGAAGTGCGGCAGCAGTGGCCATAATGGTGTTGCGCATCATATTAGTAAATTATTTAGCACCTTAGGTTTCTGCTGGATAGGTGCGAATGTCATAAGTACCTGTTCCATTTTCTGTTCATCTAGAATGGGCCCCACATAGCCGTAGGGGTCCTTCGTAGGTTCGTTATATGGATATCTGCGACTGGTGACGAGCGTTCCTGTACTTCAAATAGCTTTTACCTATTCTTGAAATCAACCCGATGAGTGACAGCTGGTGGCCAAGATAACTGCTGTACGAAGTGTTTGGCCAAACGGTCAAGGCGTTCTTCTTTACTCAAGATGGTAAATTCATTCCAAACGTTGATGGTTTCGCTCACAGACGGTTTCAGGGGACCGGTAGCATGGATCAATTTGAAATAATCTTCGGGCATTCTCGGCTTTCTGAGCCTCTTCCATTTCCTTGACTTTCCGTGTCCACCAGACTTCACAGTCGGTCCGCACACTCATTTTCACGTGGCGTCCGATAATTCATCGAGTCAGGTTATGTTCAGGGCCGGCTGGGATATTTCTCCAAGGTTTAAGCAGTGCCACTGTTGTCAGAAATCCAGTGCTCTGGTGTACAGCCGTGTTACAGGCATAACTCGCAGCATTGTGTAAAAAGGTGGCGATCTCGTCCCAGTATGAATTCACATCTGATGACGGAGCATTTGGAAGAGATTCTAGAAGACAATTCTGGTAAGTCGTCTAACATCCGGATCTGCCAGTTTTTCAGTTGCCAGGCCATTTTTCCGCATCTTACGCGGCCCTGGAAAAAGAAGGGAAAAACGACTCCGGACGGGCGCGTTGTCGGAGTGTTCCGAAATGACCGATAGTCAGTTACTGATCCACACTATCGGTAACTGATGACACTGTGATCGATTTGAGTTCGTGGCTGGCACGCCGTTGGAGGACACTATGTGACCAGACGACTTCGGCTATTTCAGAAGTTAGCACTACGTAAAAACAGCCTGCGGTTAGCACACAGTTGAAGCAACCGTTCACCACTGTCTGCACGTACCGAGTACAATCCATGCCGATCAACTAATTGAGTCTCAGATGCACTAAGCCTGCTTACTTCTTCATTCAGATTTCCGGCAACCACAACGATATCTGAGCTTTTAGCTCGCCGCAACAGGACATTCAGAGCGTCATAAAACTTGTCTTTGGTGGTGTCAGAGCTACAGTCATTTTGGGTGTAAGCAGAACGACAAACAGACATCGATCAACTTCCCCCTTTGTGAGACTCCTTCACAGACGTTGCCAGACGAACCGCACAGAGGCCACTAGCAACGGGTATCCAGTCAAACAAGGATCCTTCCGCTCAGTGAATTAGGATGATATGGACCCCTGCACATCCTGCCCCACCAACCTCTGGATCGCCAGAGGTGCGCAATCGGAAGTGACAGGAGAGTGATGGAGCAGTTAGCTCAATCACTGTGCTTGTATCTTGAACTCTTGTTTCTGAGACAGCACAGCTCAATCCCAAGCGAGTCCAGTGAGAGAACAAGAGCAGCTTGTTGACCTGCTTGATTCAGAGTGCGTATATTGAAAGCGTGGAGGCTTAGAGATTGATATCCGGATGACACGCAAATGTTGTTTGCAAAACCGATGCAGGACGAACGGAGTCGTCACTCCTAACTGCTGAGCCTGCAAGAAGAGTTACTGATGGGGAGAGGAGAGGTGGAAGAAAAAGCATATGAGAGAGAAAGAAGGGAGGCGTCAGCAGTAGCCTGTCTTTGCTTACCCGCCCTGTTGTATGCAGCAAGCGGACCCGGCTGATGGCACCACGCGACGGCCAGTGTGGCATGATTTTATTTATATATGTGCATTTCATGGTTGTACCTGGGCTAGGATGCTGCCCGGGCGCCCACACCTGGACAGGGGGACAATTAGGGTCTTCGATCAAAGCCCTTGGCTCAAAAGTCCGACCGCAGTACAGCGGTGTTTTACAGGAAATGCAAGTACATTACCATTTCTAAGGAACCCCCATCCTGGAGGACCAGAAGACTGTGTTGTCAGACCTCAACCCACTGACCAACCTGGTATGAGAGACCGCCGCTGTCGCGCGGTCAAACCCTCCTTCCAGTATAGCTCAATGGGTCGCGCAGGTGCACAAACCGTCGCACCACTATAAGTGTTAGGAGGAATTCCACACCGATACTGCTTTACCGCTCAATTCGACTCCTGGTTTAAGTGGTACGAAGACATGTTTAAAACTGAATTTTCCAAGTTTGACGACGGATGGAAAGTCC
Source organism: Clonorchis sinensis (assembly GCA_003604175.2). Taxonomy (NCBI): domain Eukaryota; kingdom Metazoa; phylum Platyhelminthes; class Trematoda; order Opisthorchiida; family Opisthorchiidae; genus Clonorchis; species Clonorchis sinensis. The sequence continues at coordinate 115,920,708 of CM030369.1, forward strand.
AATTATTGCTGCGAAAACTTGGCACACCAGAGCATGAACGGTACACAAAAATAATTCTCCACGCGACCTTAGCTTTGATGAAACGGTCATAACACTATCCCATATATTCGAAGATCAAACATCACTGTTCAATATCAGTTACCAATGCCTCATGCTGGTTGAAAAAAGATAACGATTTCACCACGTTTGCCGGTGTTTCCAATCAGGAATGACAGCGCTTCAAGTTCAGCTCACCCACACCCATCTCTTCGCCCACTGAATGATGCAGAGCGGTCAACCCATCTGCCAACCCCTAACCATTGTTCCCTGTCTATCACCTATCAGCCATAAAAATAACCACAATGATCCCTTACTAAAATCCACATTACTGCCTTCGATGTTCCTATTGTTAAATTTGGCAACAGGTGTCTTGTGCTGAAACCTTTGTCTTCTCTCTCTCTGTCGATGTATGTTGTATCTCCGAGGCACACATACAAGACCCCCAATTCAGTCGTGCACCTCAAGTCATTTAAGACGAGCTCAGATGTTTCACATTCCCTCCTCGTTTATCTAGTGGTCCTGGCTTAATGGCTGGTGGTATCTGTGACGTGAGAGTTGCACTCAGCCCCAAGGCTGAAGGCGCTTTACTGGACTGGATCTCGGTAAACAGTCGTCCGTACGCTGCGTAGTTGTCTGGTTCAATTAAAAGCGATGCAGTTCGATGCGGCAAACGGTGTTTATTTGTAGTATCAGCATACACCGCAATAGACTGCTCTCCTAAGACTGAGGACAGATTTTACTGAGATCCGTTGCGACTGCTTCGATCAGCAAGGACGGACATAGTAATCCTGGTGGGTGATACGAATACTCATGTTGAACATCTAGGCCTGGAAGGAACACAGTTAGGTGATAGATTTGAAGTCGACGCTCAGCGTATGGATAATTGGGTGCGATTGCCTCAGCGGTATGCTGACCATCGTCCGTTCCTGGCCAATACGATAAAAAACCGTTCAGCTGTAACATCCTTTCGGTGCCTAGCTGCTATGCCACCCATAGAAAACACGAGGGCTGGGATACTACTAGGTTGCTCAAGCCTAGACAGGGGATGTCGAGTGGCAGATGTCGGGTTCGAGTCATGGACCTTCCGGTCAGAGAATTCGCGCTGCAACCATTGAGCCATCTCGCCCCTGGCCAATACGAACTCCTAGCACAAACACTCACATTGAATTACTTGGATGCCAACAACCGCGAGTCGGTCATAGAAACAATTGGACCATGGGGCCATTGTTTGCCGATGGGGAGTCCCGACTAGAGGTTGTTTTTTCTTCTGGGTTCGTAACTTGACTCCGATCATGCCATTGTGCGGGTCTAATTATCACTCCGCTTTGCGTCAGCATTACGCGTGCCGAGGAAAGACAACTCCATTAATCAAATCCGACAGACTCAGCAGCTCATGGGTATCGAGCTGAGCTGGCCACTGGCTACTGGGAGCGCACAGCCATGAGGATGACGAGGAGTGTTTGGAGATTACATGTGTGTGCGCTCGGTTTTCGGAACTGTTTTTCAGGGCGATCCGAATCGACTGAATGAACAATGGGTATCATCTAGATCAGCAAATCCGAGTGTCATACCAGCAATTAGCGATGCAACGGCACATGCAGATCCTTCAAACTTCAGATAATCAAGGGCTTTCAGATTGGCAGAGTTGGTGGATTTCGAGGGTTCAGAAGATGGCGAAGGTTCTCTCTGCAGGAAACAGTCGCACCATGTTTCAGCTGATTCGATCAGCTAGTCGAAAGACGTGTCAGCGAAACGATATGCGAAAAAGACGGAACGGAAATCCACTTTTCTCTGTCGCCGTCTTGATCGATGGGCGGAACACTTCGAAGAACATTTCAGCTAGTATCCCTCAGTACCTCTGGAAGAACACAGTGGGCCTGAATGGAATATCTGCACTAGCTCGCAGTCAATGACAGAAATCAAACGCGAGACATCAACCCTCCAACTTGACAAGGCATCTGGCCCGGATGGTATGCACCCCGCATTCTTCAAAAACGTTGGTGAGGTCATGGTGAGCAGCCTGCTGACCATACTTCTGGATATTTGGAACGAAAACAGAAAACCAGTGGAGTAAAGTAAGCTAAAGTTCGCCCCATCAGAATCAGAAGCCAGAAACTGGAATGTTGGTCGCATCCCAGCAAGCACTGGCTAATGCTTTATATACATATATATATAATGGTACAAACGTACTAAGCTAACTCCCCGTAAAAGTCACAACTTCGAAAACCCTATAGCTTAGGCGAAAGTAACTTGGGGTGAGTCTAGCGAGCGGCTGCACGAGTCAAACCCGAGCACACGATTGGCCCAAAGAGACTCATCCGCGCCGCTCAGTATTCACACAACAGAATCGATTTCTCGAAAGCTATGACGTTTTGAGGGTTAACAGTTCATAGTATGGAATGTCTATGTATAGTGAATTATTCTGCAAATTACCTACATGGGTGATTTGTTCAAGTGAGCGAATCTTCAAGGTCATCGACGGCCACCAACTTTGAATACGTTAACGAATAAGATGTCGCGAATTACAGTAGCCGACAATGGATGGAAGTTGCGGACAGTTCTGCAGCTGAAATAATTCACGGAACTTTCCAAAACCCACATGGCCCTTCTGGGTGGAAAATATGCGGAAGTGCCGTTCCTGTAAATAATTTTTCTACCTGTATCTGCTTGACTGGTCGAATAGCGAAGCATGTGTTTGGGGAACTCGATAATTGCTATTCCGAGTAAACATTGCAGAAGCCGCATTCATTATTGCCGGATAAATCCTGCCAGATTTGAAGAACGTAAGGCTTGTAGAGGTTGCAGGTGTGTATTGTTAAATAGCAGGGCGCAGAGCAAAGTATGCCAGGACGACCACGTATTCGATCATTGTGAACAGCAGAACCAACCGAGCTGACACACACGACTGACATGCGGCTAGGGGTCCATGATGCCTGATCAGACGGCCGGAGCACGCCCATCCATCTGTACCGGGGAAAAGATCCAAATTAGCCGACATGAAAAGTTGAACAGTATTGATCGTTCTGATGAGTACATATGCCCTGCCGGGAAGCGCGTGGCCTTCTTCCTGCAGAGTGTTTATTGTACACTATTCACCTTCAACGAACGCATACATAACCGGATGCCCAGTGCCCACGCCCTCCGTGATCAAAAAGGTATACAGCTTGTGCCTACATGCCGGATGGTAGGTGCTTTAAAAAATCCTACTCAAAACGGTTTGTGGCGTACGTTCCGTCGATATTTACTACATCTGGAAAGCGTCGAATTGATGCTATCTGCTGGCAGCTGAAGGGGCATATGTGGCTATAGTGAACTTCGCCTGCTTGCAGCTCAATCGCGCGTCCGGTCTCCCGAGGTTTTTTCGAGGACCGAAGGCATATCATCTATCACAATAAAACCCAACTATGCGGCAGCTGCTCAACCAAGCTGGTCGACACTTATGGCAGCAGTTGTATACGTCCTCACTGGTAAGGATTTTGCCAAATTACTCGGCCACGAACTGCTGCAATTCATAGGAGAGCGCTCCATAGTTCAGGGGGCTCTGCGGGTGTCCAACTCCTCTTCGGTCAGCCGTCGATTCACCGGAAGCCGATCGTACAAAAAATTAGAAACCTTACGGTTGTGTTCAAGATAATAAGGGTGACGTCCAGATGGTTCACCTGTCTCCGTAGACAAAACCGCACTAGACAGCCAGTGCTTCGCGTAGATTTCTTATTAGAAAACAGGCTCAGCTTACTAACCTCATCGAATTCCTTGATATTCCGTTTATCCTGCTGCACTTGTAGCACACCTGCTCCTAATGGAATGGATAAGTCTAGGTAAGCTGCCCTTTCCTTTCAGCTTTGACTATCGCGTCTGTTCTTCACGGATTGATACAAAGGAGGCCTTCGCTCAAGCCTTCCGGGTCGAGTATGTTTTTGTCGTTCAGCTGATTTCATTGACCTGAAAGGCACAAGCAAACTAAGGCGTGTGCCATTGCGTTTTAAGTTCCCATTTGGGGTAATAAGCTTGTCGGCGCGGTGACTCACACAAAATAGCGTTTACACCTGCGTTGAACTGAGCACTAAATGCAGCGGGCACAATCGTCAGAGGGAGATTATTCCACGCACCAATCGCCCGGAATGAGAAGAAATGTGAGCCAACAAAGCTGTGCGATCTGAGTTTGAAAATCTTCTCGGCGTGCCCCAGCCGTGATCTTTCGGGGACAGTCGTAAAACAGTCCCTCAAGCCCCAGAAACAGCATCGATCTCATTTCTTGGAAATGACATCATTTCTAATTCATGTTTCGTCGCAATATAATTTAGGTTTGCTGACAGTCATCCACCGCACAAAAATATGAGTAACTAAGATGACAGTAGTTGGAGAATTTGAGCTTGGAGTTTCTTGGATATGTGCTCAAGCTTTCCTCTAGACGTAAGGAACAAAACTGTCGATTGCGTGTTAAACTCGTATCGAAAGAAGTGATGTAGTGGTCATAAAACCCTTGAGTGAAGAAAGAGATTGAGAAAGTTATTTTACGGTTTGCGGAGAGGTTTGTTATTTTAAGTTAACCTACCAACTTGACAAACACTAAATTGTACACAGCACACGTAAGATACGAACTCAGGAGGTGCAGTGGTTAATTACAAATTCATGGGCCTTTCTGAGATCTAAGAGTAAGTTGGCTTTGCACCGGAGTTCTGCTACATGTGTTTCGCTAATGCATTAAAAAACAGCTTGTGGGATACAGGCAAACTTTGCAAAACTAGCGCTGGCACTTGGCCCGGAAATCGGAGAATTCTGCTCGATCTACTCGACCTCCGACATCCAAATTTGCTGCATTCCTAGCAATGACTTCTTAGAAATCGGACTGTGTAGAAGGGCAAGTGGAGGGACGCCAAAGTATCCGTCAATCTAGGAAAATCCCGGCAAAAGGCATCGACCTTGTGAATCCGTCGAGTTTGTTGCCGGTGGCGTTTTGAACGCACCCAACGCCCTAGCAAGCACGCTGGGCACTTACTCTGTCAGAAGCTTCGGAACAATTTTACTGTCTTGGACAGGCCCATCCACAACTTTGCGCTAAAATTTAACAAGTATGCAAGTTATCCTACAACATTTCAACACGGCCACTGTCCCGTCGTTTTTACATACCCCCAACCAATCTATTGGGCCTCAACATTGGCTGCGAAATTCAGTAGTAAATTTTGGTACTTGTTCGCGGTTTCTGCAGGCCTGGATCCGAACAGCCCTTCAGAGCGTTTAGGCCTTCCGTCTTCCGTTTCCGATACTTGCCAGTAGGCTGGAAACTTATGACCACCACCGGCTGCATTAAGTCTGCCAAAAGACAGCTTTTTGGTGAATTCAACAGTTTACTGCCGGGATATGCTTCTTTACCCCTCATGAACCAGATATATCTTGAAACCAGACTCAAGGTTTTTTACCGCAACAACTCCTATGGATAAATCAGTTCAGGGCTGCTGTGCCTCCGCACCAAAAGCTTTCGAATTGGCCTTAAGAAAGATGAGATCCGATCTTGTTGGCTGAGCTTGATTCTCACCAAACGTTTGACACCTATAGGTGATGCTGTCGACGGAGATTGACAGCATATCTCTTTAGAGGTCTCTTCGCAGTAGCGATTTTGTACTGGTCAGGGACGCTGCCTAAATATACCTCTATGTTCTCAAAAGGAGCACCTGGTAGGGGATAGTTTATTGAGAACAATGTGCCAGAACGAAGCCCGCGCAATTCATGGACATGCCGAAGATGTTTGAGGCCATCAGCTGATTGAATATCGTTTTCGTTGAAGGGCTTTCTCCAGAAGAGAGCACCGATCGCAGGTGATGACTAGAAATAACATGTGGGGTAAATTTCATCAAAGGCAGGGCGACATGCGACAAACATTTCAAAAGTGACTTGAGTTGCTGACGGACATCGTATACACGCCACCCCTCCAGTAGCACGGGTGCATCGCCCATCGCCGGTGGTTCTGAGCCCGGCCTTCAAACTCGGCAAATCAAAAAAGTACTGCTGACTTCTGCTTGTTGCTGCTGGTGTTGGACTCGCCTTGGTTGAGTTTTGTATCTGGCAACGCCATAAACCACAGATGAAAAAACTGGCCTCTCATCTATAAAAAAGTAAAAGTAAAAATAAAAATATACCAGGGATAGCCTGAAGCTACCCTGCAATGCCCACAAAGTTCGTAAAAAACAGCTGAGACAGCCTGAAGACTGTGATGCTTATAGCTTACATCGACGTACGGAGCTGTAGCTGCTTTCATCATAACTGGGGCTGCACCGCACCAAAGCGCACTTGGTTAACCAAAAGAAGCACACACACCTACCTACTACTCCCAGGAGTGGGCATATGAGATGAGAAATATGTGTATACAGAGGTTCCAAAACCTCCACTACAAGCATGAAAGACTACGGCCGAATGACTATTTATTCGCCATGCACCACTTGCTAACTTGAAGCTGATAGCAGTGCTTCGGGGACTGGTGACTATTTCCCTTACACTTACTTTCCTTCCAAGGCTATGGTTCTGCCCAACCCAAGTAATAAATATCAGCTAAACTAGTCCGTCGCCTCAGATGTTCGTCCCGTCAGTCCTTATACGTTTAATTTCCCTAACCCAACAAATTATTATAAGTATTATCTCACTGATTTGGTACAAACAAACTCACTGTGTTGTTTCTTTCAGGAAAATTATTCATGGTCCAACCGTCCATCACAGACTTCCTTCATTTACCTCACACTCCGGATATTCCACTGATGATTGCATTTCTTTTGGCATCCCGGGACTGAAGCAAATTTCGACTGTTCACGAAAGCACAGCAAATCTTGGACATCTATCATAACCTAGTGGCCCCCTTTGCCCTGTTATTATCACAATAATAATGTGTATTCCTAGTTGGTGGGTGGCACACAATCGGGCATCTATTAGATTTCTTTGTGGACTCCCCAGAAACCGAAATGTGCCAGTGCAATGGTGGCACGGCTTTGCCATACCCAGTTTGATAGCACACCCGCAACTATTCCATTAATTCTCCCGACCGTGCCCTCTCGCCCACTCGTTCCATTAACTCCCTACCTGACCACAGCTGCCTCCATGACACATTCATACCCACCCGCTGCACTTTTGGTTCGAATTTAACCATCTCTGTGTTTCTGTGCTTCACACAATGTTCAACAACTTTCTATACAGTTCGTGTCCCGGTCCGTACGCTTCCACCATCTCACTCTTCCAATGGAACTGTTATGCCCGACTCCATAACAGCGACACCAGTGAGTCACCACATTTTCGCTGTATATCGTGTTTTTGAGGTCCCTGTTACCATTTACCCGCTTTGTTAGTCCCTCCATTTCATCATCCCCACATACGCTTTTTGTGACCCTGGCCATGAGCCCAACAGTCCAAGGCCGGAGGCTCAGCAGTTGTTTTTGGCTTCAGTTCAATTTGATCGACTGGATGACGCCAACTTTGCTGCTTCACCAGGTCTGATGTTCTGGTTCTGATATTTCACGGCTTTAATTCTTGTCATATTTCAGGCAGAAAGCCTCTTGTTTTGCCCTCCCTCGTTTTGTTTTTGCCCGCCACCTTCAAATCCTAACGATCTGACCCTTGCTTGATGTTCTCTTCGACAAAAGAGCTTCCCTGCTCCTGCCGGTTTAGTGGTAACCACGTTTACATTGGATACAGCTCACCGCCTATGGCGCTGTCCTCTTTTCCCACCCAAAACCCCCTGTACTCAAAGTGCCCGCCAGTCATGCCTTTATTCTGACTGTAACCTTATGATCAAGCCTGACGGCATGCCCCCCACAAGTTGGGAATAAACGTTATTATTATTATTATCACTCAGTGGGGCGGCCGGCAAAACTAATTAGCACTATGTATATCAGGAGCCACGCGCAACTTGTTTACCATAGTCACTGAGAGTTAGCTGACGTCCAGCGTCCATCAATGGACCCAAGTGCAAGAATTGGTCAATGGAAAAGACTGGCATACACATTTCATAACCGGCATTAAAAGAACGTGACCATGATGGCCAAATATTTCCTCCCGTACTGTTGGATGGCTGTTCCTTTAGGTCGGTGACCGAAGTCATCATCGTCATCATCGACAGCATGACATCAGTGTTCAACATCGACGCTTCGCTGCCGTAAGGTGACCGAAGTGACTAAGAACTTAGCAGAGAAAGGTCTGATGGACCGATTCGTACTTCAATTGCCCTCACTCCAGTGTCAAATAAAAACTCAATGACTTATGAACGTCAGCAACGCAAGTTAGGCCACTGGAGTGGGGCCAACCAACCGGTATGGTCGCAATAATCAAATGGCTTTGACATTTCATGAGGCAAATTCTAGGCGTCTCTCTGCATACTTGCCGTCAGCTTCGTGGCACCTGCCCAGCCTAAGGGACAAGGGTCTCAAACGCCCGCGTTGCAGTTTTCGAGTGCGTCAGCAAGCTTTCGATGGTAACGTCGCCACCCGGTCCAACAAATTTCTGTACAGGATGGAGAAGAGGGATGGACCGGCGATGGTGGGGTCTTGCGGTGCCGTACCGAGTTGTCCGCAGTTTTTGCTAAGCTGTCCAACACTGACTGGCTTTGAGCTACAATGGACGGGATGTGGTGCGGAAAATCGCCTTACCACATTTTGTGGAAATCTGTCTTACCGGGCTTCACACCAGTTCAATCTCGCATTGTACGAATAGATGGCAAAGTTTTCTGTCTTTTGGGCCATAACATTATGATAGGACCACTCCGCATGTACACAGCTAAGGAGCTGCTCGGGGCTGTCCCCACTTACATCCAATCGGATGGCATCGTTTCTGTTTTTCTGTTGTAGATTAGGCTAACTTCGCGGTCAGCAAGGTAGAGTTTACGTTTTGTACACGTTGTTTATTGCGGTTCCAAGAAGGTGATGGACTTTTAGCCAACGACCACCTTTGAAGCACCTACTCCTTCGGTACTGTTTGCTTCCAAAACTTAGTGTCTTTACAGACAACATCCGCGAATATTGTAAGATAAAGCCGTTGCGGCATCCGCCACCCTGCTTCCTTGAAGCTAGACGACTGGGACAACAACCAGATTGTGTGCGAATATTCATTTGGCCACGGGTCAAATCAGTATTTATATGTTACTTCAATAAAAATCATTCTTCAGGACAACGTCGCCACCTTTTGATGACACGGGGGCAACTGCCACGTCGAGCTTTTGTCCCATAATTTTGGTTAGTTTGGTTCTTAAAGCATCTTGCTCAAGTAGAGGACTTCAGATCCTGCGAGTGCATCACTTGCATCCTTTACAAAGGTGAGCGAACGCATTCTTGGCAGGCCCCGTTGTTAGAAAATAATACGTACTGCCGTTATCCTGGCATCCAAAACGGGTTCCCGTGCTTATAAACTTGGCTCCGTCACCGATTCTGGCATGTTTCACGTTTGTCGCATAGAATCATTGATTCTTGCTTAACAGGAAGAATTTATTAGACGTCCGAACAATTCAATCAAGAAAATTCACGCAAGGTCCTGTTAGTCAAAAGACGCTTAATCTCAGTGGAGGAGGATGCGCGGATTACATCTTTCATCATATTGTCTGGGATAACGACCAGCTTTACTCGTTACGTGGGTCGGATTCCACATTTCCAGGTACCTCTATGCCGAGCATTTGGTCGTGTAAAAATTCCACTAAACCCACGTCTCAGAATTCGTGCGACAACCTGTTTTGGTCTTATCTTTATCGCCACCATCTTTGTGTCACAGAAAGATGCTTCGGTGAGAATATAAACCCGGCAAGGATAGTACAATTTCAAGGCAAACCAGAAAAAACACAGGAACAAACTGGTATCCAGTAAATGTGCGGCCTCCATGTGAGCAGCCTGAAACTTCGTACAAGTCGGCAAAAATGTATCGTTACTCCACTTACAGCCACATCTAAGGTAAAAGAAACCAAAATCTATTTCCACGGCGACAACGAGAGCTTCATTATTAGGGAAGCTAGTAGAGGGAAAACGTGTCATCGGTTCTGGACAACGTTGCGACCGATTCTGTCCGAAAATGTAGCAACTGTTTTTTCACACTTTGATGACGCTTGGCAGCAAGCAATTTAGGCGCGACACACGATAAGAGGTGCAACGTGCTTTTAACCAGCATAATTGTTCCGCCCGTGGAAATCCTCACCTATCAGCTTTATGGTGGAAAAATGCGATGGTTGATCATCCGGGTAATTTGTCTTGGGTGGAATCTTAGCGCTGGTTGAGAAAATATGGTTTCCTGTAGGCAAGGGCTTGTAGGCAGTGTGATGGTATTAGGCGTATAACGTCGTAACTCTGTACCGCAACTAATGAATTGAGTGATCTTGAGGTGGGAATTCGGTTGCCTAAAGGTAATACTGCAATCTCGCTGAGACTCACTCATATTTGGTTGTGGGGATGTATGCTTCTTTAAAATCTCCGAAAGCATGCAGGCAAAGCTCTTCCCCATGCAGTATCGCTTGATTGGCTGCTTCAGTCTAGTCATTCTTTGGAGTAAACAACGCTCAGGCAGAATAGCCAGAGATTTGACGTGGGCGTTCAGCTCAGATTTTGTCACGTGGGTGTTAGTCAGAGGCTAACAGCACTTAAGGAAAATCGCTGAGGATTATTGTATGAGTACATGGACAATTAAGGGATCTATGGATAATCTTTGATAGTCCTAATAAACCGTGTTATCTATTATTTTTCAAGACGCTGGACTTTGCAACAAGCTTGTTGTCTGAGGGACAGAACCGGGTACTGCATAACAGACAAGTGGTGTCGCAACGAGGATTGTGTTCCACACTGACGTTGCAAATAAACGTGAGTTACGATAGCCCATACGATTTTTGATAAAAGCATAGCAACCAGAATACTAATTTCACCCCAAGTATTTTATTAAATGGATAAAGGCCGTAAACTTTAACGTGAATTGCACACGATTTATGCCCACAGGTGAAGTTTTCTCCGGCAAACGCGTCATATCGCCTTGGAAGCGTACACGTCATGTATGCTGGTAACAGATTCCTCCAATACAAATGGGGTCAAACAAATGTATAGAAAAAGCTCAAATAATTAGATATTACAGCCAATATCGAGGTCCACAAGGTCTAACGCCTCACATAAAACGGCTTCGCAACTCAAGGGTAACTCGGAGCTAAGTTAAAAATCTCAATTGTGGAGAGAATGAATCTTGCACTGCACGTGCTATGTGGGCAATTAACCCATTCCACGGGCACCACCAAACCTGCCGCTTGGGGCTCAGGATTCCTGACCATCTTACAAGGAGCAACTCATGTCACCCATGTCAGGCAGCCAAAGGAACCTGACTGACGTGCACGACACACATGTCACGATCCCCTCGACTAAAAATAGTCGATGGTTCAGCTGAAATGGGCGAACAGTCGGGTTTTGCTGGGCGTTTTGGTGATAATATATGTCCCGGAAATTTGGTCTACGGTCTTTGGGGTGCATAGCGTCTAATGAGCTGCAGGCGCCTGAAATGAACAACTGAGATATGCTGGTCCATCAGAATACCACTAGGAAGTCCATGCGGCCAAAGCAAACAAGGTTCTCAGTCCGATTGTCCGCGTCACCCAGCTTATATATATACGTAGTTGTCAAAAGTAAGCTACCAGTCATGCCGACAGCCATTCCTCAACAACTACCCAGTCAGGTGTGGCCCAGGCGAAAAATTCGTTGAAAGCCTGAAGGTGTTATTGTCTCTTAGATACAAGTTTACTGCTGGCCACAGCTCGAAAAAGAATTCAAAGGGTATTCATGCTGCAGTGAGTTATACTCCGACATCCATCATTGGTGGATGAGGAACCAACCTGGGGAAGCATCTGTGAAAATGTGAAGCGCCTGCGAAACCGAGAAAAAGTGAGTACAGAGTAAACACATCGGCCGATGGAAAGAGCCCTGGCATTTACCGACACAGATGTCGGCCATCTGGGAGTTTGAGTGTGTACACTAGAAACTTACCTTGTCAAGTCGAATCCGATGGTTTATACAAGGTGTACACATCCAGAATGTCTTAAAAACGAAAAAAGATACGTACTCATTCATCAAGTAGGGCACACTGTCAGTCCCATAATTTTCCTTCTCTCACAATGGTACGAGGGGGCATCTCATATGGTTGTATGAAGCAATCAGCTTGCCGTAACACCTACTGTATGGCATGAATGAGGCTGCCAGCTTGGGGGTAACTACCCCTCCAAACGACCATTGGTGTTCTTCAGACGACTATTGGTCGCATTGTCAAAATGAAACATTCCGGATTGCAAGTGAACAGCTCACTGGCGAGCGATATATAGCCGGCTGACCGCAAGGTAAGAGACGGCTGAGGGATCCGTGAGGCGCAGTAAGTCCAAGTCACGGCGGAATTTAATGGTTGGTAAGGTAATAAAAGCCAACCGTGCGGCATTATAGGCGAGCCATAACATGGGAAGTGCTTGTTTTTAGCGAAGAGTGCCACCTAGTAGTTGGGACTAAACAGCATTACACGGGTTTTAAATGACAGGTTTCTTCTTTCGAATGACTGCTTATTTGAAAGTAGCACACACAACACCACAGTCGAACACGGCGCTGGCCACCCGCACTTGTACCGCCAATTTGTCCATTACTTAATACTGCTTGCTGATCGCCTCCCCAAATGAAAAAACCAGCTTACGCATAGTGGCAAAATGTTCGCCTCCCACAAAGCTATGTGTGACCGAATTCTCAGTACTACTACTGTCGACTCCCAGAAGAGAGTAGGGCTTTTAATGTACATACCGTGGATTAGTTGCTTCTAAAAGACCACCCACACCGGTTGCGTGGGCTCCATTGTCATTTGCGACGTATGGAATACGTCAGAACAACGTAGTCCGTTGCATTTTGGCGGAGCATATATCGCCCGGCTCGGCCAGGACCGAGAACATATTACCCGTCACAAAGAAACCAATCTGTCAGTCACTTACTCGGCAGAACCGACCAATATTTGTGGCTGTTCTGAATGGAGACCGACCCCCCTTATTTATCGGCTACAAACTTTCGCACTTCAGATGATGGCGCTCTATAGTTGGACGAGGTATTGCACGCGCCTACCCACCCTGCGATTAGCTTTGGTTCGAAGGCACTCGGTCAGGCATACAGAATCTCCTCAACCTTAAGACTATGAATGAGATTCTAAAACGTGACTGATAAACGGTCTCCGTTCCTCCTAAGACGGAACCAGACTGGGGTAACCTGTGCCCTGCTTATTACTTTTAGGGTTATTTGGTTCTAAAGTGTTTATACTTGCACCTACAAGTGGTTTGGCCGTTCCCCTGGCTTCCGCCGAGTTCTCTGTGTGGTTTCACCGAAGTCTTAGAAGCTTTGCCTTCAGACAATGTATAGTCTTTTCATAGCAACCTTCATCTCCGCGTGTGCATGGTTTGCTCAACCATATTATGCCATTCAGTCCGTCTTTCCTCCCACCCATTCGCTAACCTGCACGTCTTCCCACATCCAAACCCACACTAGTGGCCTCTGGGCCAAGCCAGGCCATTGTTCATGACATACGCCCTGCAGGGAGGGTTACGCCCTGCAGGGAGGGTCGCTCTGTTACGTTGCACCATGGTGCGTTCGTATACCCGTTACCCCTCCAGTAGCACGGGAGTATCGCCCATCGCCGGTGGTTCTGAGCCCGGCCTTTAAATTCAGGAAATCAAAAAAAGTACCACTGACTTCTGTTTGTTGCTGCTGGTGCTGGGCTCGCCTCGGTTGAGTTTTGTATCTGGCAACGCCATAAACCACAGATGAAGAAAAAACTGACCTCTCATCTGTAAAAAAACAATAAAAGATAAAAAATACACCTCGAATAGCCTGAAGCTACTCTGCAATGCCCATGGCTTACATCGACGAGCATAGCTGTATCTGCCTTCATCAGAACAGAAGCTACACTGCACCAAAGCCCACTTCGTCAACCAAACAAAGAACACATCTACCTGCCGCTCCCAGTGGTAGACATGAAAGTCTTCATCATTGCACCACTTACAGATTAAAGCTTATAGCAGTGCTTCGGGGACTGGTGACTATTTCTCTTGTACATGCTTTCTCTCCTGGTACTGTCCAACCCATGTAATAAATAACAGATCAACCAGTTATCTCGGAAGTTCACTCCCGTTCGCCCTTATACACCTGATTTCCACACCACCACTCTGCATGCTTATATCGGCCTTTACTAGATCCCTTGTAATTTAATATCGTATGTTAGCAAACCCACCCCCTTGGTCGCTAGTCTATTAAGTACAAATTCATCTATATCCTATTCCATACAATCACTTGTCATCACCCTAATCGCGGCAGACGTCAAGTTTTTCTTTCAATGTATATTAATGCACATTACCCCATTTGTTGTCTTTTCAAACTCACCATGCTTTACTAATTTCATCCCACCCCCTCATCTTCCCAAGCTTCGAACTTCGGCAATGCCTGGTTTGGAGGACCTGGTTGGCTGTTACCCACTCCACCTGGCCGGTGATCTTCAACCACAGGATCCCAAAACAGACCAAAAGAACCCTGCGATTCCATATCGGCTTCGCTCCACCTTGTTTCCTCGGCCAGCCTGAAATGAATCCCGCTGCCCAAAGAACTGCACACCCCAGCCCACTCACCTTAAAATGTGACGTCCGTTACGGGGCTGTCCAAAAACTGAAGCATGTCAGGCCAATGATGGCACGGCACTGCCATACCCAGTTCGATAGCACTCCCGCAACTATTCCATTCCTTCTCTCGACCGTGCCCTCGCCCACTCGTTCCATTAACTGCAAATACGACGAACTCCCCAATCGACCCCAGCTGACTCCATGACACATTCATTCCAACCTGCTGAACTGTTGGTTGAAATTTAACCATCTCTGTGTTACTGTGCTTCCCACCAAATCCAATAACTTTCTATACAGTTCGCGTTCCGGCTCGTGTGTTGCCACCATCTCTCTCTTCCAAAGGAACTATTATGCCCGCCTCCACAACAGCGACACCAGTGAGTCACTACAGTTTAACTGTATACCATGTTTCTGAGATCCCTGCTACCATTTACCCGCTTTGCTGGTCCCTCCATTTCATCATCCCCACTTACGCTTTTGTGACCCTGGCCACGAGCCCAATAGTCCAAGGCCGCGAGGCCTCAGCGGTTGTTTTTGGCTTCAGTTCAATTTGATCGGCTGGATGATGCCAACTTTGCTGCTTCACCAGATCTGATGTTCTGGTTTCTGATTTTCCACAGCTTACATTTCTCTTGTCATATTTCAGGCATGAAGCCTCTTGTTTTGCCCTCCCTCGCTTTGTTTTTGCCCGCCACCTTCAAATCCTAACGATCTGACCTTGCTTGATGTTCTCTTCGGCAAAAGAGCTTCCCTGCTCGTGCCGGTTTAGTGACGACCACGTCTACATTGGATACAGCTCACCGCCTATGGCGCTGTCCTCTTTTCCCACCCAAAACCCCCTGTACTCACAGTCCCACCAGTCATACCTTTATTCTGACTGTAACCTTATGATTATGCCTGACGGCTTGCCCCCACAAATTGGGAATAAACATTATTATTATTATTATATTACCTACCGACTCGTTTAATCTCTCCAGTTGCACTTGAAGCCGATAATATATCCGTTATCGACTAACGGAGCGAAATATTCTCTCCTACTCAGCGAATCCCGCAGACGGGAGCAATGCTCAATGCCATTTAGCCGGCATGATTGCCACATCAGATTTTCATGGCACATGCTTGAAGTTCACGTCTGTATCCGAGAGCGGCCAACCCTTCATTAGCGGTTATTTTCTTGTTCATCAGTAGTAAGTTACGTACTTAAGTCACATATGTTTACCTCAGGGTGTTTTCGCTTCCTTGCCGCCTGTTTCACATTTATTGTGCTCCAGCTTAACTTTTGAGTACTTCCTGGTTCCCGGTGCCTAGGTTTTGTCACTTGCGCTTTTTCACGTGAAATTTCCTGGCAAGTGTATCCATATTCCGGTGGCTGCCCTGACTGAATGTGTCCTGCTCTGGGATGAAGCCTCAAGCTCACGGATGGCAGGAATACATGATATCCGCTGCGCCATCTCCACTTTCCCGGCGACCGTATTTCTGCATTACCTTAGTAGTGCATCATGCCTTTTAGTGTTTACTGTTTTCCTTTAGACGGCCAAAGGGACCATTCCGGTTTTTACTCGTAGCACATTCTGCTTTGTCAAGCTCTCAGCTGAAGCCTGCAGACAAATGTTTATTTGTGACAAACTCGGTCGAAATCCGTTTTCTCCAAATAGTTTCCGTTTCCATGTTATTCAGCACTTTCTCTCGAATGCACGAGCTACTCGCGGTGCCAGCAGCTCCGCCTATTTTCTATTTCCACTGCATGATTCGCTGCGTAATTGCGTTTGTTTGTCATTTGGTACTTACTTGTGGTTGCTTTCAGCATATGCTCGCTGCCTTTTTCCGCTTCTGTTGATTGCTGGCTATTCTACCTTTTACTTAATCCATGATGTTTGATAACATAGCTTCATAGAAACAGTCATCAAGAGAGTAACTTCAACCCCACTGGCCTGCAGCTCACAAATGGCGACCGCATATATTCCAGCAGCTTCAGTCGCCCTGTGAGATACTCAGCTTGCCGGATCTTACATCTGAGCCTCGAATACCCTTTGTTTACGGCTTAAAGCCTCTTGGCGTCATTCATCTCCTCAGTAGCAAACTGAAGACTTTATAAATGGATTAGCTCTACTTGAAATAGCCCGGTATTTTCACCCATTTTTTGTCATTCTCGCCCCTTCAGCCAAAAAGTTCACTGTTCTTCGACTCCAACAGATTTTGTCAATTAATCACCTAGTTTTACCATTTAATCTGACCCACTCATCCTAAGCCAGAAGTGCCCTGAATTCTCCCCTACCATCCGCCGAACTTTCACTCTCAGTAGTTAGCAACACGTGTCAGACACGGGACAATCTTTTCTATCATTACTTTATCTCCACAAGCCTCCAGTATAGCTATAAACAAAAAGCGACTCCGCACTCACTCAAACGGACCCATGTAACATGTCTGCCTGCTCATCTAACTTGATTCTAACACCACCGATTGGTGTGAGCCGTCCAAAGCAGTCCCACCAAACTTTCCATGCAACCGGCTGAACCTTAGAATGCCGGAACCCCCTCTGCCCCATTTTTTCCACAACTTTTCCTAATTACAACCCCGGTGGCTATCCCCCTTATACCCAACCCAACCAACTAGCACCACTGTCCGAAATGTTTTCAATAGACCTATTGTCACTATAAAAATACCGCGGTCCGGAAAAAGCCAAAGATTCTCTTACCCACCTTCTACCCGTGGCTGGGGGTGGAAGTTCAGTGTTCCCTCTCCGACCACAGGCACTACCACTGAGGGCGGATCCAAGTTAACCGACACTTCCACTCTCCCAATCATCCCACTCTCATTATAAGGACCCGATTCCGCTGATACATCTCCAGCAAAGTTAAACTACCCAAACCCGTGCGTCCATGCAGAATGTCCACTCGCGGTACCCATTCTTCGAATATGTCTCTCACGCCCGAATCCGCTCACTATTCTCAGGCGTCCCAATCCACCGGTTGGTCGATCGGTTACCTCCAATCATGTAATGTGCAGCCCATACTCTCACCCTTCAAGGAATTACCATAAAACTTTCACCTGGTTACATCTGCACTACCCACTACAGCATCCCAAATAACTCCTCACGAACGAAACTCGGCTCACTTCAGAAATCATGTACAATAAAACAGGCGGATTGGGATAAGTAACCCCTCAGTGGATTTCTCCTTGACCGGAACCAGAATTTTCTTGCAGCCGACTTCACGCAGTTCTCTGCACCCCCCATGGCCGATCCTTATATGAAATTTGCAGATACATCTTGGCTAGCATTAAGCCTTTTAGGACATGTTCAAGCACCTGTAGGACAAACCTATCATGCCTCTTCAGTTACAAGTAAATACGAAGTTTTCTCATCAGATTTCCTGTCGACAGTATCCAATCTCACAATATTAGAGGGTTTCGGTCGTCCAACAATCAAATAGGACAAGCTCCATTCCCTTGACTCAGGTTCCAGTCCTACCCTCTTAGATACCACCACGCCACTCAGTTGACAGAAACGCTCCTTCTGCCTCGCGAGATCCCGAGAGGCTCACGCCGACGTACGGAGCTGTAACTGCTTTCGTCATAATTGTGGTTGCATCGCACCAAAGCCACTTAGTCCATCAAACAAAACACACACCTACACAGTACTCCCAAGAGTGAACGTGTACAATGAGAAATATATGTATACACAGGTTCCAAACCCTCCACTGCCAGCATGCAAGACTAAATCGCTCGCTAGAAGCACACCGAAATTATTTTCGCCGAAACTATAGGGCTTTCGAAAATGTGGCCTTTACGGGGAGTTAGTCTAATCCATTTGCACTTGTAGGTGATATGTTGCTCATGACATTTTGTTTAAGCGAGCGAAATTTCAAGGTCACGGACACCACTGATTTGCCTTTTTGTTACCGGCTTAGGAGAGATAAAACACGAAATTGCACTTCACCGTATTTTGGCGTTCTTTGAGGATGAAAATAACATCTGAAGGATATCAAATGCAAATTCCACCCAGTAAAATCAGTCATTGACTTTTGTTTGCTTTATACTACCAGCTTTAACAAACGAGATGATTTTGTACAGCGAATTTCGTCACAACAATTTTCTTATGGAGCCCAGCTTCCAGTAAGTACAACATCGTCAGAAAACAGCACGAATTGTGCAGTGGAGATGCGAGGGCCACCTCTGTGGGTGATTGCTTTTCCCAGCTATGCATGACCAGCCTGTGAACAATGCAGCGTCAGGAGGTATTCTTTGGCAGATTGCCAGCACAATGATAGTTTCTATTAGGAATATGACTCACCATGGTTGGAATACGTCATAAAGCGGTCATCATGACAACAGTAGCCGTTGTCGCTCACCTCGACTACTTATCGTTACTGCTAGGTCCGTGTCTATCTGTGACGCCGATAATGAGGCCTCACCTATACTGGGCAACCTAATTCAGGGCCAAAGACGACCTTTCATACTCATAAATGTGCTCGTCTTCAATCGTCTCGAATGCTTACTGTAACTTCTAGGCCCGCGTCTATGTTGGACCTTGCGTATGAAGCCCCACTTATGAACAGTAACCTAATCCAATGACCAACGACTGTCATAACTGTCATAACTCATAGCGCGATGTCGCTCATCTTTGCTAACTATAGTAAACGCCAGGCCAGTCTCGGTGCGGGCCCCTAAAAATAAGGCATCCACTATGCGTGATAGCCTAATCTGGCGGCCTGTCATAAAAAATTCAGCTGCAGCACCCTTTTGGTGCCTAGCTGCCATGCAACCAGAAGGAAGCACGAGGGCTAGGATACCGCCAGGTTGCCCAAGCCTAGCCAGGGGAAGTCGAGAGGCAGAGGTCAGATTCGAGCCACGGGCATTCCTGTCAGTAAATTCATGCTCTAAACACTGATCCATCTCGCCTGTCTTACTCATAAGTGCACTCGATATCGCCTAACTTGGCTACTTATCGTACCTAATAATAATAATAATAATAATAATAATAAAACAATAAAAAAATACACCTGGAAAAGCCTGAAGATAATCTGCAATGCCCATGGCTTACATCGACGAGCATAGCTGTATCTGCCTTCATCAGAACAGAGGCTACACTGCACCAAAGCCCACTTCGTCAACCAAACAAAGAACACATCTACCTGCCGCTCCCAGTGGTAGACATGAAAGTCTTCATCATTGCACCACTTACAGATTAAAGCTTATAGCAGTGCTTCGGGGACTGGTGACTATTTCTCTTGTACATGCTTTCTCTCCTGGTACTGTCCAACCCATGTAATAAATAACAGATCAACCAGTTATCTCGAAAGTTCACTCCCGTCCGCCCTTATACATCTGATTTCCACACCACCACTTTGCATGCTTATATCGGCCTTTACTAGATCCCTTGTAATTTAATATCGTTTGTTAGCAAACCCACCCCCTTGGTCGCTAGTCTATATCCTATTCCATACAATCACTTGTCATCACCCTAATCGCGTCAGACGTCAAGTTTTTCTTTCAATGTATATTAATGCACATTACCCCATTTGTTGTCTTTTCAAACTCACCATGCTTTACTAATTTCATCCCACCCCCTCATCTTCCCAAGCTTCGAACTTCGGCAATGCCTGGTTTGGAGGACCTGGTTGGCTGTTACCCACTCCACCTGGCCGGTGATGTTCAACCACAGGATCCCAAAAGAACCCTGCGATTCCATATCGGCTTCGCTCCACCTTGTTTCCTCGACCAGCCTGAAATGAATCCCGCTGCCCAAAGAACTGCACACCCCAGCCCACTCACCTTAAAATGTGACGTCCGTTACGGGGCTGTCCAAAAACTGAAGCATGTCAGGCCAATGATGGCACGGCACTGCCATACCCAGTTCGATAGCACTCCCGCAACTATTCCATTCCTTCTCTCGACCGTGCCCTCGCCCACTCGTTCCATTAACTGCAAATACGACGAACTCCCCAATCGACCCCAGCTGACTCCATGACACATTCATTCCAACCTGCTGAACTGTTGGTTGAAATTTAACCATCTCTGTGTTACTGTGCTTCCCACCAAATCCAATAACTTTCTATACAGTTCGCGTTCCGGCTCGTGTGTTGCCACCATCTCTCTCTTCCAAAGGAACTATTATGCCCGCCTCCACAACAGCGACACCAGTGAGTCACTACAGTTTAACTGTATACCATGTCTCTGAGATCCCTGCTACCATTTACCCGCTTTGCTGGTCCCTCCATTTCATCATCCCCACTTACGCTTTTGTGACCCTGGCCACGAGCCCAATAGTCCAAGGCCGCGAGGCCTCAGCGGTTGTTTTTGGCTTCAGTTCAATTTGATCGGCTGGATGATGCCAACTTTGCTGCTTCACCAGATCTGATGTTCTGGTTTCTGATTTTCCACAGCTTACATTTCTCTTGTCATATTTCAGGCATGAAGCCTCTTGTTTTGCCCTCCCTCGCTTTGTTTTTGCCCGCCACCTTCAAATCCTAACGATCTGACCTTGCTTGATGTTCTCTTCGGCAAAAGAGCTTCCCTGCTCTTGCCGGTTTAGTGACGACCACGCCTACATTGGATACAGCTCACCGCCTATGGCGCTGTCCTCTTTTCCCACCCAAAACCCCCTGTACTCACAGTCCCACCAGTCATACCTTTATTCTGACTGTAACCTTATGATCATGCCTGACGGCATGCCCCCAAAAGTTGGGAATAAATATTATTATTATTATTATTATTATTAAAATAAACACCAGGCCGGTATTTATGCGAATCGATGAATACGAGGCCCCAACTACGCATACAAACCTAATCTAACGGCGAACGACGGACGTCATACTCATAACTATACGCGATGTAGTCTACCTTGACTTCTTTTTGTAACCGCCTATATGGGATGCTGATTACTCGACATCAGTCATGTTATCCTAATTTAAAGGCCAACGACGACCCACCATACCCGTAACTGTGTGCGCTGTCGCTTGCTTCTGCTTCCTATAGCAAACATCATGTCAGTATCCATGCGGGCCGATAAAAATGAAGCCTCAACTATGCGTGGTATCCTAATCTAACGCCCAATGTATGTCCATCATACTCAAAACTGTAGTCGATATTGCCTGCCTTGGCTAATTATCGTAATTGCCAGGTCTGTGTCTATGTGCAAAGCCGAATATGAGACCTCAGCTGAGCTCAACAGCTTAACTGAATGGCCAACGACGGCCCGTCACGCTCATAACCTTACTCGATATCGTTTACCGTGGCTACGTATAGTAACTGAATGAACCGTACATATGCTTGCACCTGACTAATGCTTTAACTATACATAATGGACAAATCCAACGACCAACGGCGGTCCTTCACAATCGTACATGTCGTCCATCTTTCCGATCCCATGCCTAAGCGAACACACAACCACCGTTACCAAATCACGTTTCTATTTATTGGTTGCATCGGTACAAACTTTATGATCGTGCTACCCACCAGTTGTGAATAAACATTATTATTAGCTCATACTGTGTGGCTGCAGGGTGCATACCAAAGGACGGATTGACTTGGGTCAGTTCATTCATGAACATTTGCGCCTTTTCTTCCTCTTTGAAGATGAGACTGTTGTCTTCATACTCAATATCGACAAGGTTTTCGTCAGATATTTGAGAACCGTGGTCCAAAATGCACGTTTGATGTAATAGTGCTTTCTAGCAGTCTTTCTGAGACATTTCCTATTTTGAGTCCCCGATGTAGACATGGCTGTCTTATTACCTCGTCTGAACGACGGCAGCAAAACAGCGTACGCCCCCAAAGGACCCAAGAATATCCCTGATCCATGTTGGTCTTAATTTGTGACGATTCCTTGGCGAATCCTAACTACAATGACAACCCCAAATGACTCACCCAAGATGTTCATGTACGGGGCTGTCCACGGACCCAAGTACGGCGTTGCATGACGGTACCGCGACTATCATACGCAGTCTGACGGTTTGTCCGTAGTTCAATATATCCATAATATTCACCGGGTGAGCTTGTTACGTGCAGACACAAGACCTCCTCAATCAGTTAAATTTGTGCCAGGACTTGAAAGCACGGGCCAGCTTATTGTGGTGTGCGCTTGTTCTGCCCATAAACACACTAAATCTCCCAACCTCACTATTCATGGTTCGGTATAGCCTTGCGCGCGATATAGCATGTACTGACCATAATAAAAAAACAACTTACCAGCTATGGCGAATTCCTCGACTTTGGCAGGACACCTGCTACAACGATGGGAGCTTTTTTCATTTACGCGTCGTAAAAGTCTGATCAATTTTGAGGTTGTGTCGACATAGAGAGTGCAGTTATTTTCCTTGTCGTTTTGAGATTATTTCCAAATGCAATACAAGAGAAAACACGTCAAGAAACCGGCCCTTCCACAAAGTTCCCACTGCCATCAGGGAGACATCACGCGAAGCCACTGACAGCCTTGAAATATGAATTGCGCGCTCATGGTAGACCTCGAGTACGTTAAAACAACGTCCAACAAAACTGAGGTCGCCCGGAGAGATCTTGATAGGCAGAATAAATCAAATGCTGAAACTTTATGCTAAAAAGTTTCCTCCTCCGAACTATGCTTTCCGATAAATATTGGGTGTGCATCCAAGGCTGGGCACAAGAATATCCCCCAAAGACTATTTAGTCTCCATGCTCCACTTGTTAACCTGAAGGTGATAGCAGTGCTTCTGGAATTGGTGACTATTTTGCTTACACTTGCTTTACCTCTCAGGTTGTGGTACTGCCCAACCCAAGTAAGAAATACCACATAAATTAGTCTGTCACCTCAGAAGTTCATCCCTCTCAGTACTCATGCCTTTAAATTCCCCTAACACACTACCCGTCTGCGAGCTCTGACCGGTTTACACTAGGTCTCGTGTACCTTAATATCATACGTTAGCTAACTCAACCCTTGCTTGGTCCCCAGTCTTCTAAGCACAAATCCATCCCTATCCTATCTCAGTTGTCCCCACCTAAATAGAGGTAGACGTCAAGTCTTTCCCTCTCTCTCTCTACATATATGTATATCAATGCACGTTATCCCATCTGATGTCTCCTCAAACTCACCATGCTTTGTTAATCCCATTCTATTCCCTCGTCTTCCCAAGCCTTGAATTCTGGCAATGTCGGGTGGGGACGATCTGGTTAGCTGTTACCCACGCTCAGAGAATTGCACATCCTAGCCCAAGGACCTTAAATGTGACGTCCGGTACGGGGCTGTTCAAAAACCGAAGTATGTCAGGCCAATGATGGCACGTCACTGCCACACCCAGTTTGATAGCACACCGGCAACTGTCCCCTTCCAACTCTCCACCGTGCCATCCCGCCCTATCGTTCCATTATATGTAAATGCGAATAAGCTCCTCATCTGGTCCCAGCTGCCTCCAAGTTATGCTCATTCCAACCTGCGGAACCTGTCGTTCGAATGTGGCCGTTTCGGTGGACTTTCAGGCTGTGCTTCCTACAAAAATCAATAATTTCCTATGGAGTTATCGTTCCGGCTCGTGTGTTACCACCATCTTACTCTTCCAAGGAACTATTATGCCCAACTCCACAACAGCAACACCAGTGAACCTCTACAGTTTCACTGTACATCATGTTTCTGATATTACTGTTGCCATTTATCCACTTTGCTAATTCCTCCACTTCACCATCCCCACTTACGCTTTCTGTGACCCTGGCCAAGAGCCCAACAGTCCAAGGCCGCGAGGCCTCAGTGGTCGTTCTAGGCTCCAGTCCAATTCGACCGGCTGGATGACGTCAACTCTGCTGCTCCACCAGATCTGATGTTCTGGTTCCTCATTTTCCGCAGTTTACACTTCTTTTGTCTTACTTCAGGCAGGAAGCCTCTTGTTTTGTCCCTTCATTCTGTTCCTCCCCCACACTTTCAATTCTAACGATCTGACCTTTTTCTCTCCAAAAAAGAGCATAGTATCTGTGCTTTCCTGCTCGGGCCGGTTTAGTGGCGATCACGTCTACATCGAATGAAGCCCAGCGCTTATGCCGCTTCCCTTTTCCCTAAACTCCCTGTGTCCACAGTCCCCGCCAGTCATGCCTTCATTCTGACTGCAACCTCATGATCATGCCACCCACAAGTTGGGAATAAACAGTATTAGTAAATCCGGAAAATGCCGACAGACTAAAGTTTGAAAAGAGAAGGCTCCCGAATATGTGCTCATTTAACCTAATCAAACGTAAACTCCGCGGGTGGGCTACTCATGGATCTGTGACAATTATTTTGAATCCTACCTAACCCTCTGCCAAGAGGGTTTCTGGAAAAATGGCGCGAAATGAAGTAAGCAGCACAACTGCTGTACCACACGTGTGACTTTCCCGAACACTTTTTCCGACATAACCGATCCTTATTAATGTCCAAACATTTGCTACTGTTACTAATAAACTCAGATGGCTCGTACACCCTCAAAAAACCAAGCCTACACAAATGTCCACAAAGAGGTGCTGAAGCATGATGTTGAAACTCCGCAGCATCTCCACCGCAAACGCCATATTTTCTCAAACTGCTCACATTCCCCATTTACGGAGTAGCTGGAATCTTCGCCGACTGCATCATCATCGTCATCATCATCATCAACCGTGTATTTGTCGTACAGTGGTTGTAGCTGCCACATCATCTCCCGATGATTTCGGGAGATGAGGTAGGTATCTGCGCATTGGAGGCAAAAGCTGATAAATTGGTGCTTAAATACATCACTCCCAATGGACTATTAAGTGGGGGAATGGGAAGGGAGCTATGCATTGAAGGCAACAGCTTAAGTGCATTAGCGCCATTGGGGGGCGCGACTGGGCCATGTCTAACAATGTCTCTAACCATTGATGTGGCCCGTCTCGGGGTTCCCATCCATGAAGCCGGCCGTGACCAGCGCAGCTGAGTTTGCTGGTACTGGCTTTGATACTTTGCTGACAAGTCACTGTTTGAGCGCCTCTGGCTCATTTCCACCCTTCAGGTGGTTGTGCAGTCTGGAAGGTTCATTTGGCTCGAGGAATATCCACCTTTAAACCCTTAGCGACTATGCCTACGTGTTGACCCTACCATCTGTTTTTCTCCGTTCCCCTCCCTCACAACGCTGGTCGCGATCCTCCATTCTACCTTCTAGACAACTACCGATCTAACGGCCTCACGGGCATCCCGCACTAAATAACGGTAGAAATTGTAAACAAAGCTTATTCACTTATCCACTTCCATTAAATTTTCTCAAGTAGCCACTTGCCGTTTCCCTCCTTTCCGATCCTGCCTTGCGAGCCTAAATCTTTCATGCTCCGAACTACCCTAGCCGATGATAAAAGTACTAGCATTGAGTGCGTTTTCTTCCACTTATACTGCGCTTTCGATTGAGGCCCTCATAATTGCAAAGCTGATCAGTATGACCTCAAAGCTTAGGAGATTCACTGCCTAGATGAGTTATGGCCTTACCTTTAACCAGCCCTCCGAAGTGCGCGTTGATGACTCACTCCCTACTCACCGTAATCCATGCAAAGGTCTCCCGGAGAGGCAGGCTGCATCTTCTGGTGGAAATCATGCTACATCTATTCTCTATTTACTTCATTTATGTTCCTGCGTTCGGCACCTAAAAACGCGGTGCAGCAAACACCTTACCTCTCAGTAGGCTACCGATCTTTTTGTCATCTACGCATTCCCAGATACTCCATTGGATATCAACCCGAAGCACGTCCTCTCTATTTGTCTTTTCTGCAGACCGTCTTCCCCCCACCCTAATACACCACAAACAATCGGAAGCTTTGCCCACTTCCTACGAGTCCGCCCCCATAATGGCGCTCTTATCCCCGAAAAGGGCAGTCAGATTGGTCAACCACATTCGTAAGCCTTCCCCAACCTTGAGCTGCGCACGGGGACAACGCCGTGAACCAATTTTGCGCTCCTTCACAGAATACTCAGGTCATGCATTGCTAATAAGTTTGGAACGAAGCTGAAATGCACAGCCTCAAGTCTCCAGAGGTACTGTTGCCACCCGAAGGCTCCAGCGCTCTAAACGACGCCCGCGGATAAGTGTCCCCCTTGAATAGCGTGGGCATCGATAACGCGCCAAAAACACCAGCAGCCTCTTTGACTCTCCGGCCTGCGACCAGTTTTGCACCCTCTCTCATGTTATCAACCTCCGAGGGGCAACCTAGCACTTTCCAACGCAGCACATTAGCCTAACTAAGCCATAGTTTTCGCCCTTCGTGATAAGCCTTTGTTGTCACTTCTCTCAATGACCCAAGGGACAGTGGTGGCAGGCCAGCCTCTTAACCCTCTCACACGTATCTCACCACGCAGCCCCTTACATAAACCGTTTTGGTTATTAAATGTGTCCACAAGATCATACATTACCGAATCCCTTCAAGTGCACCACCGGGTAAAACCCCGTTCTTCCCATGTCCTCTTCAGATACTCAAACCCGGTCTGGTACCAGAGGAGACATCTCTCAGAACAAGTCTGCTAGCCCCCAGCTTTCTGCTCACGTGTAAACCTGTCCAACTCACTAGGCCTCTTGCACGCCAAACAGTGCAATTTGGGTGACAGAACCTAAAGTTCGAATGCATAAACAATTTGGCCGAGAATTTTTGAATGGTGACGACCGTCAGCGCTGAAATTACCAGTACTCCGCACAATCCGGTATAACTCCTTGCAACGGAAGGCGCTAAATGAAAGGAGACAAAAAGATTCATTTTGGCAAAACAAACAGAGGTGGATTCACTCCTTTTTGCCGTGTGTGTGAATAGAAACTGAAGTGTTTTTGTGGGACGACCACTTTTGTTTCCACGGCGACCTTTGATTTGGCAGTCGTTGAACGTCATTCAGCGAATAACCGGTCGAAGATGGGAGATCAGAGATTTTGGCTGCTTTTTTGGTGTATTAGGGAGACGTGTTAACTATTAAGCCGCAGCTGCCTAGACTCAGTGAAAGCTCCCGCATGACGGCTTACGGTGTGGTTTAATCCGAATGATTAGTTTTGAGGGAATTTCGGCACGCAACGGGGCAAAAGGTCATTTCACAGTAAAAGGACCGACTCTCAAATTTTCTGCCGACTTAATCCTCATTTAAAGCACGGTAATCATTCACCTGCAAGGGTTTCGAAAGATTTGTGGAACGTGACAAGCACAAATCGGGCCATTTCTGGCCTTTCTAGGGAATCAAGCACGGTTTTCAGCAAAGCACATTGATAACTATACGTTTGTCATGGAACTTGCATTACTGCCAAGGTAATACTGTGGGGCGCACCTTACTGTGTCAGGACAGTGGAGATTGTGCCAACGCTGAGTGAGTTACTGCACACTCTGTGCCGCACACAATTGTGTAAACCCCAACTGAGCCTGCTTCCCCGTTGCTTACCATTGAAGGCGCTGGAACTAAGCAGGCAAACCCCATTTCCAGGTGAACTGTGTACAGCACTCCTCGAGAGAACTCAGATAAAAATCCACGTATCATGGCGCGCGCATTATGCTAAGGCCACCTAACGCGGTGGTCCGCTGGCATGAGGCCAAGCCTTATGATGATCCAGGTACTTGTAGACACCAAAAACCCGATAATATATACCGGATGGTGCAAATTTATTGTGCTCAGAGACCTTGAAATCGATTCTGGTCAGACAGACGGTCATTTGGACTTCCGGGTTAGGGTAAAGCCGAAGGATTGGGGTGACAATAGTACCGTATGCTGTCTAACCGTGGGCGCCATGGGAAAGTCTCGGATAACGTGCACGTATGAGCTATACACTCAAACACGACTTGCTCTACTACATTAAATAGCTGCCCTCGGACCTCGGTCTGGTCAATTCATTCATGGCACACACCAGGACGGATAATCAAAATCGTGCAACTTCAGGCGCCCCCTAGCTTTGATTACTGTTATGCTCAAATAATCTTGTGTTTCAGCCAGTACTGGTGCCTGCGTATAAATCCCAGATATAACACAATTAGTCAGACGCACAATGACGACATCAGTCACACCCCACATCTCACATCCGTCGCCTTGCATCTTCTTGCTGCTGCTAGAAATTCTCATCCATCACAGCTTCTTAAAACCCCTGAGCATACTGACTAGCGGAGCACCCTGTGTGCTCTCTTCCATACATCCCATATACAGAGACGTAATTTGCATCTCCGTGACTCAAAAGCAAGAACTACCCACAGCAACTGAGCTAGCGGTAAATTTATGCATCGCCCACCACTGGTTACTGCAGCCCTGCGTGCCGATGTCCTCACAACAATCAGCTTAGTAGCATCGGCTCAGTGTACAAGGCTGTCGAATCCGGGCTGCGCATTCTCACAATAACTCACGCCGATAACCATATTACTACTTGTTCACTTATGGGCCCCGCTTAAGCACGAACCGGTGAAAGGCTCAATTTAAAGAAAATGGCTTATGCTTACAATGGACCTTCCTTTTCTGGGATGCCAAAAACTCATATACAGTCGTAAAGAATGAAGGGTTGACCGTCTATGTATTTCAATTTAGTCAGTGAACGCACATGTAAGTAGATTTTCTGGTTTGGGTGTCAAACTCAATGAGATCGGTGGGCCCCTTTGGAAAGTTCGCACTGTATCTCAGCGGCACTGGGTTTTGGGTGCTGTGGGTACTGTCACAAGCCCTGGCCTCCCTTCCAGTTTGGCAGCAACGAAAGAAAACTGTGATTCAGCTTAATGTCTCGTGCGCAGAACATATGTCAGACGCGATGCAAGCTAGATTTGATAATTTGCTTCAGGAACTATAAACAGAAAGCTCACTGCTGTCAGCGAAGTACGCATGTCGCTTGTTGACCGATGTACCCATCGTCATAGTAACGGAATTTATGGCGGCAAAATTCTATTCGTAATGAATCATGACTGTGTATTTCCTTCGATGCCGTACTGTAAATTCGTTAGTGTAGTTCAGTGACCTCCGTACTCCATAATGGCATCTTGGTATGTGCTACCTGCCGGAATGCAACACAGCCACACACAATTCTGAATATAATGTGTGCGACTCAACAACCACACGTACTATACTGACCACTTGGACCAGTCAGAGTTTTCTTGCTGCAGGTAGTAATAGCTTTTGAAGTAAGTGTTTGAGAGGCAGTTAACCAAACCACTTTCCGCTGCTTTGCCATGTTATTTGTTACAATAACACTTTACAGAGCTTCTTGCGCTTGGTCCTAAAAAGTAAGGTAACCCGAGACGCCCGTGGGAAACATAATCTTAGGGGGTTAGTAAACAGGTTTATCACGTAAAATCGCAAACGACGGACATCAATGCTCAGAAATTTAGACAGCCAAACAGAAAGAACCACAAAAGTTATTGGGAGCCAAACGACGCAAGCGTGCTTGTGGTAAGTTTTCCTCAGTCATGACACCAGCTTTGCAGAAACAACGCAAGACGGTACAGTATAAGCATCTATTTAACAAGTTCCCTGCCTTGCGTTCTGTCAGATTTCTGAAAATAATCCAAGAACGCTCAGGACATACCGAGACCCTCAAGCTCCACCGACCATCCGGACCAAAATACCTTTGAGGAGGAAACTTGGTGATCACCGCAAATTGAAACCAGATGTACAAATGGCAGCCACATAATGAGTAAGAAGGATATTCGCACAAGCATTTTTTGCTCACTGACTAGAGAGTAAGAATTCGAATCATCATAAGAAATCCATTCGTTTGTCTGCCAGCCTTCCATCCGCATGCGAAGAGACCTCATGGTGGTTTCCTGGGCACAACATCACCAGGGAAGGCAAGTCTACCGTCATTCCAGAACTCAAAATTTGCCGCCACTTGGTCCCTTCTGGTGATGCTGAAATGTGAAGTGCACTTGGCACTCACAAATCAGTCACTCAACCCCCCCGGGACACTTTCTGAGCAGCGAGTGCTGGTTTATTTGAAAGATGAATCTGCATTGCAAGTAAACGATACGCATCCTCGAAAATGTTTTTTTGTCGCTTATAGATTTGGAAACCCCTTATTTTGAATAAGTTGCTCACTTGCAAGTAATACAGACATTAACAATCGGGAGCGATGGTCCACACACCCTTTTTCTTGCAGCCTGTCACGAACCCTAAGCCATCAAATTCTGTTTGTCGTCAACCGGCTATGTTGTGTTTGTGAGCAGAGCCATGAATTACAATAAGACAACGACCGGAAGACCTGGTAGGATGCACCTGGTGGTGTGCATCCGGGGAAAGGTTTTTCTTCATTTTCCGTGGGCCAGGTTATCCCAACCTTCCGCGAGACAAGCAAAAAAGTAGGCCTCCTCCTAGGTGGAACGTGCCGGGGTTGTCGGTGCCTGTGCTGTAAGTCTCCAGGAGACCATAAAGCCACGCCCGGGTTTGAAAAGTTGTGTTTTAACAAACAAGCAATTGGCACTGTAGGATCAGCAGTGAAACATCAACGTTAAAACGACTAACGTAGCTGTCTGGTAAAACAGAGGTGACAAAACTCATTTCCTCATCTGTCAGGGCAACGGCGCCACCAGGCCGGC
Organism: Clonorchis sinensis; assembly: GCA_003604175.2. Taxonomy (NCBI): domain Eukaryota; kingdom Metazoa; phylum Platyhelminthes; class Trematoda; order Opisthorchiida; family Opisthorchiidae; genus Clonorchis; species Clonorchis sinensis. The sequence goes on from CM030369.1 coordinate 115,951,834, forward strand.
AAACAGATAATCCATCAGATACCGGAAAAATATCCACTCAGTGAGGAGCGACGATGGTTTGGCATTTTAAGTTGTGAGTCATTTTCCATGCTTGAACAAAGTAATTTTTGCGTCCAGTGCAGGCGCTGTGCACCACACCAGTAGGCGGCAGTCGTTTAGTGTATCCATATGTACTCACCCATTCACCGGAATGTGTTCGAAAAATAACCCTACTCTTACGGTTGTGAAGCGGCTAATAAGAGGCAACAGCCAGAATAGACTTCGTGTTCTATGCAAAATGAAACATAGCTTGCATTCGGCGCTAAAATATCATCTGAAAACGCAAATCACTGGCTATGCCGTATTTCAGCTTCAGTAGTTAATTCACGCGATTGCCGAATGCAGCAACAAAGCACATAAATAAGTTTTACAGTGTGAACGGAGCCGCATATAAGGCCTATTAGACCTAGTCCAACGTGGACGAAAGCTGGGTTTTAAACTTCCTGACAGGACTGTGGCTGCACATTTTGAAGGATTGGGCTTTTGAAAGTCCCAACTAAAGATGCTTACCGTGGGAAAATACTTGAAGATCCTGTTCGCCTGTTTATGAGTGCCGGTATCAAAGATTATTACAAGAGCAGAGGATTTCCGAAGAATCATGTAGCAGGCAGGCAATCATTGCGTCCCCCTTCACCACCTCAATGCAGCCCATAATTTCCTCAGTGTTTCATAGTCAATATTCCAAACTTCCGCGCCAAATAACTTTTTTCTGCGGCTTGGATATAGACGGCTAGCACTCCTCGATGGCATTTCGGGATACCCTGAGGAATGTCTGTCAATCAGTTTTATATGAAACCCTATCTATTAAACTTACCCCCACTTGCACACTAATTCAATACTGACGGGATAGTAAGCGAAATCCACATTTTTCCCTCAGGAGTTGTGTATATTTCGCTTTTCATGACATATCCACTGTCCTCAGTCTCTTATTATTGGGTCCGTTGTACTGCAAACCACAGGCCTAAAACCTAGCAATGGTGTCCATTTTCCATTGTACCGGTACAGTCTGTCCGCCTAATTTGTGCCACGCAGACTAGACAGGCGCAACTTTAGAGGTGCACTGCTTTCTACCCAGGGGCACAAGCACCGGATTTTCCAAGGTCATCAACAAGAACATTGCAGAAACGTCCCAGGAGCGAGGCTTATTTCTCTTCTCTATTCTCTTTTCTCTCTCTTATTTCTCCTCTTATGCATTAGCAGGCAAAAAGGTGCCTGTGCACAGCCTCCTCCTTTTGTTACTATTCTTGGGCTCGAATGTTGAGGAATATGAGTTTACCAAAGTACAACAAGGATTACGCTATCACGCACCATCCTACATTACGCAGCATTGACCTTCTGCACTGAGGTCAACGGCAGTTTCTACCCCGCCGTAAAACCTGCTTATCCGTCGTGATAGTGTGAACCACAAATTCCTCGGATGATAATCTCAGCCACTTTAGTTTGGGGGATGATTTCATCGGGGTGTTGCAATATTAGGTCAATCTTACCACCCTTGGCAGCGGCAATTGAACGATACGAACGCACAGCCAATCAGTGGTAGTCTGTTGGCAGTTTATTCAGAACTGTGAACATTTATCTGGTGTTCTAATGTGCGGGTGAAAGTCAGGGAAAATTCCAGGACCATAAGCCCACGAAAAGCCAGGAAAAGTGACAAAAAACGTTTAAAATATTCCCAAAATACTTCGGCGCGATGCAGTTAAAAAATTTGAACAGCGCGCTTCTTCCACTGTGTCCAAGGAGCCACGAAGTATCCCTTATTTCTGTGGTTTTATTAAACGAGCGAGAAAAATACATCTTGCTTTTACGAGGAGTAGCCTTAAGGATGGTTCAGGTAAAATTGCGAACTTTCCTCCCGTTTTGTTAGACTACCCTAATTTCTCAGTTTGAAAAGGCTTCTTGGCGGTCTTGGGGACTATGTTGGTATTGGCGTTTCTCCTTCAAACCTTAAAGGCGGTTCTCGCTTCCTTCAGAGTGGGACAGGATGCCCCACAGTGAGGATCCGTTGTTAAAAGCCAAAATCCTGATACCCGTCGAAAATAATGCACTGTCTCGCCAGGAGTCATCAGTCAATGGGGCAGCTTCCACGCCGTCCGCTCAGCCTCTTACGGATGCTGGGATTGATGTGCCAGAAGGTATAACAGGTATGTGTGTAGCGCCTTCTCACGTGGTTTGTAGCTGTTGGTAGCATAGACCTTCCCACGGAAACAGATGGTGATTCCAAGACAGCGTCTGGTTTCATGCTAATAAGTGTTCGACACCTGTCGAAAGCTGGACGTGACGATCTTCGCAGGCAGTCGGTACCTTTGCCACTAAAATGCAGGAGGTCAGGCTCAGAGCCCCTGCAGTACAATATGTTTGAACCTTCGCATGAAGACAGCAGCCCGACATCTTCTCAGAGTCACGCGGGCGAGGATGAGTACTCCAATGATGGCTTTTACGGCTCTGGGTCAATTGAGGCGGAAGAATTCGAAGATGATGAGCTGGATGAGGACGAAGCAGCTCACAGCGTCACTTTGGTTGTTGGTGCTTCTGGTAAAAACTTGAAATCATCCTTGCTGAAGTCAGCGACGCGTCCTGATGCCTCTTTTTTCTCGAATTCCATACGCGAGGTCAGTTTCGTTCAAAGCTTTGTGGTCCGAGAGTTCTTCCCATAATACATAGTCTTGTAGTTTCCTTGTCTCTGGCCCTAGGTCATTAATAATTTTTGACGGTGATACCGTGCCATCTCGAATGACTAGTACGAATGCGCATTTGCAATCGAATCAGGATTACGTAATCAGGAATGAATGCCGAAAACTCATTTTGTGCAAGCCCGTTCGTGAGTTCCAACTCAAGCCCACGTCCCAGTCACTACTCCGACCTTAAGTCAGGGTTACTTAAGTCATGGAGGTGTCGTCCTGAACCATCATGGATCTGTTGTATTTGTACTTAGACAAAGAATGATGGTCCGCCGAGACAACAGACTTTTGTTCTGCTTAACAGGCGCCTGGGTGACGCATGCAAACTGATAAATCATCCAGGTCACTTGCACATTTTTTAGTGTTAAATTTATTTTGAACACAAGACCGATTGATGGTCCCAGATCAGTACCTCTATAATTAGTCGTTTTCACGAAGTCCAAACACTCATGTTAGAGCGTGTAACAGTCTTCGGTAGTTTCATCGGGTTTCCATCCGTTGCTTAATTGGACACACTTGCTTATCGCAATAGAAACTCGTTAACCGGATCTTGGTAGTCGTCTGGTGAGGAGAAACGCAGTCCAGTTTGACAAAATTCGGAGGTCGCCCGTAAAATGAAGCCTCAGTCTCTGTACCTGCCAATGGGTCGGTTATCAGGAGGGTGTTGGTGACATGTGGTCTGTATTCAGTTGCAAGACTGTCGGTCTTCTCAGCTCAAAGCTCCTCAAGACCCACGTGGAGTATTCGACGGCCATATGCTTTGTGAAGAATACCACAGACTATCTAGACTACGCTTAGAACTGGTTCAGGGATGGACCACAATAATTTGCGAAACTGGTTAGAGAATGGCAACATTTTAAGGATTAGGGTTGATGTTAAGCGTAGCTGTCTCCCGTCCGAGATACACTGGAGCGAGTAAGTCTTTCCGCTTTAAGGCAACCAAAGTGTAGCTCTGCCAACACAGCAGTACGCAGTGGAAGGGATCGACACCTTTCTTTAGTCGATGGACCTTACAGACTGACGTGAGGTGCGAAATGGACCATTGCTTCACTGTCGGAAAACGGCCGCTCAACCGATCTCATACGAAAAGCATGGTCCGAATCCGTAGATGTGTTCCAGAAGGAACGACAACCTGAACACGACCGCCATCCATGGCTGACGGCTATTTGGCCTAACTGCGTGCACAGTTGCCTATATTTCGGTGGACGTAAGGTAACACAATGTGATCTTCCACGCTGAAGGTTGGTGCTTGAAATGAAGAGGTCGTGTCCTTGCACATTCGAATGGATCGATCACCACTGTCTCAATGGGAATACAGAATCTAACGCCAAGCTGTCCAATCTGATCTTTCATGTCACCAGTTAACTGCGACATCCATGTTTTTTCCTGTCGCAGAAGATTGGAATGATTGCGACGGAATTTGTCTCTGGTGGCGTCCATGCTTTTGTTCACTGGTTATAGGCAGAGACGAAGAAAAAATCGTTTCCGTCCGATTTTGATTGTTTTGCTGGTCCTGATTAGTCGCATGTTACACAGTCTACGGTTCACAGGAATCCGGTCTACTAGAGCCTCCTCAGATTTCGAGACCTTGGCGATTCACTTGCGAGGAATACCATGAGACGCAGCCTCATGACCCCTAAATGCTCGAAGAATAGAGTATGAACGGGATAGGCTTATCTGAACCGTTCGGAGGTCCACCGCCGTGGCTGACCTTACGGCACCCTCTGTCTAGACACCGCAGACTACTATTTTCGGCACGGAATGCGCAGATCAGAGAAAGAAGGTTTGTTGACCGTATTTCCACATTATTCCAAATCCTTGAGAAGCACACACATCTTCACACTCCGTCAGGTGTTAGAGCAACGCCACATGTACAGACGACCCACAATCTTGGTGTTCCTTGACTTCAAGGGTGCGTTTGATTCTGTCGATCGGTCAGTGCTGTTAAATATACTTGCTCAACAGGGTACGCCCCAGAAGTTTGTAAACATAACCCGATTCCTATATTCACATACTGCTGGGCGGGTGAGAGTGTATGGCGAGCTCTCCAAAAGCTTCCCTACAAAAAGTGGTGTCAGACAAGGATGTCCACTCTCTCCATTCTTGTTCAACTTCGTCATTGATGAAATAATGAGGCGAACGCTGGAAGGTCTCCAAAACCCTGGTGTTCAAATCGTTGCCGGTGAGAGCCTTGTCGATCTGAAGTACGCAGATGATATCGCCCTCATCTCTGAAGACGAAAGTGAAGCACAAGCCCTGTTGAACAAACTGACCACCATCATACCATCTTTTGGCATGCGCCTTGCACCTTCAAAGTGCAAAGTCATGCTTCAGAACGTGCAGTCTCCGGACATATCCCTTAAAATTCAAGGAGAATCACTGGAGATTGTGGAAAACTTTACATACCTCGGTAGTTGTATTAGCTCTGACGGAAGTGTGTCTGATGAAGTCAGTGCAAGAATCTCAAAGGCTCGAATCACGTTTGCTAATTTGCGTCACTTGTGGCGTCAAAAAGGCATCTCACTAGATCTTAAGGGTCGGGTGTACCAGGCTACAGTAAGGGCTGTACTGTTGTATGGGTGCGAGACATGGCCTCTACGGACAGATGATGTGAGGCGTCTCCAGGTTTTCGACCACCGATGCCTCAGAAGCGTGGCTGGTTTTGGATGGCGTCAGCGTGTTAGTCACGAGGTGATTAGAAAACGGGTATTTGGTTGTGCTGCAGGTACATCAATCGGGGAAATCATCCAGCACCACCGACTAAGATGGCTCGGTCATGTACTACGCATGCCGAAACACCGTCTACCGAGGCGAGTGTTGTTCTTCGTGCCTCCTTCAGACTGGCGCAAACCGCGAGGTGGACAGCGCATGACTTGGCAGAAAGGCGTGAAAGAGATCACGAAGAGTTTGGGTGTTGTTGATGCTGTACGCCTTCCAGGATGGGGTCCCCGTGACCCCGCCTGTGCTTGGCTGGAGACGTTGCAAGAAATGGCGGCTAATCGATGTCAGTGGCGTTCATGCTGTCAGTTTCTTTCCAGATTGTCTGATTGAGCGGTTGGAGGGGCTTTATATATATATATATATATATGCAATTAGACGAACTTCATGATTGTACGGCAGTGAAGCATCAGTGTCAACACTGATGTTGCTATCTTTGATGATGATGATGACCCCATGAATCACCTACCAACACTGCCGGTTTCCTTCACTTTAAAGTCAGTTTACGCGCGTAGTGCAGCGTTAGTAACAAATTCCATAGTGTGTTGGGTCTTATTAACTCTAGTGCGGTGCACAGCCCTTCACGCAACCAAACTGAAATTAACCACCACATGGTCTACAGGTGTTCAGAACTTTGTATAGGGAGACGCCAGGTCGCACTCCGGCGGATGCTATTGCGGAGGTTGTCACCTGGGAGTATTCGTTTGTCTGTACACAGCGGAAGTGTTCACTGTCGTCAGCTCGTAGGTGTACGGACCTGCCAGAGTGCTGTCCACCTATGACGCACCAACTTGGACATTCGTATGTGGGGCTGATAATACACCTAACCTCTATACCCTGAGTGAGCCTTTAGAGCTCGCGATAGAACTTGATTCTCAGCAGTTACGGTTGGGGCAAGGGAATGGACGGGTCCTGGAAACCACACACGAATGGATCAACGGTTGGCCGGGACTATTAGTGAATTTTCTGATACGGTCGGAAAACGATTATATCGGGAGCTTCCTGAAGCTCCATACACATCCACCATAAGCAAGAGACTGGAATTGGTCGCATTGTGATGGCCTGTGCATCTCCATAACCCTTTGAACCGTACTGGAGCTTGTGTGTGTGATATCAGGTTGGTCAGTGGGTAGTGTTCTGACTAACATTCCTCCGGTCCTCTAGATTGGAAGCTCGGACATCAGTGGCAACTTGCCTCGTAGAAATGTGGGCTACTCTGTCGGACTTATGCCGAACACCACCGACTTACGATTATGCTTTTTAGCCAAAGGCCTTGGTTGAGAACCCTAATCATCCTGCTGTTTGGGTCTGGGCGCCTTGGCAGTGTCCCAGTTTATGTACATTCATGAATTGCACACTTACAAATAATCTCATGCCACATCGGCTGGGTCGGCTTACTTGCTGCCTAAAGCGAAAACGGACTACTTCTGACGCCTCCCTTTATCTTCCATAAATTTCTCCCTTTCTCGCCTCGTTGCTAGCAGCAACTCCGTAGACTCCTTCTTCAGGACTGACATCCGTTCGCCGCCAATTTCCATTGGTTGCATACGTATGTACTTGGACGCTACGGCCGGAGATATTTCAAAATCACTCTTCAAACCCCGGCACTCGGTTTATCTGACAGCCCCTAACTTTCGAATTCTCAAACCAGCTGGGAAACGGACTGCTGTTGCATGTGCTCTGGATCCGCTTTCTATTGATGTGTATCATTTCTGTGAAACGAGGGTTCAAGACCTAGGTGCGGTTGTTAAACTGACCTTTCTATCCGCTTCCTCTCAGTCCCGGTGGCGCGCCTCTGGTCATTCAAAAGACGCCTCGGCCGGTTCTGTTAGGGTTTACATTGTTCTAAGTGATGGAGCTGAAGGGCCTGCTTGAATAGTTGCCCGTTCCAAGTCTTCTGTGAGCGGTTCGTTCGGCAACGTCTGTTCGCAGCCTGTTCATGCTGTCTGCTTACGCGCCAACAGCCTTTAGCTCTGACCCTCTTACCAGCCTTTTTGCGGCTGTTTAAGAGCTTAGTTATCGTTGTTGCCTGGGATATAAATGCGCAAGTAGGTAGACTCGACGTTGTTGAGGCTTGATTGGGTGGTCTTGGACTGGAATCGAGGTGTACGGACGACTGCTGTAGTCCTCTAATCACAAACCCTCCGAAACAGCCTAAGCCGCTTGGCTATCTAGTATCCTCCGCTTGCGAGCGGAGTTCCAACACAGATAGAAAGATTCTCTCTACCTAGAGAGAGGTCCTCTAATGAAGACAGCCGAAATATTTGCTTTGAACGCTTTCTACAATATAACTGGCCATCTGCAGTTGTCCAGCCGGATTCCCCACCTGCAACATAGTGCTAGACATAGAACTTGGAATCCCCGATGGTACCCATTTTCAAAAAGGGTGCTCGTAGTGAGTTTGACAGTTACAGAGGCATTCGTGACCTCTATTGTAGGCAGACTTCGCGTCGCTTATCTTACCGTCTTACAAAGATGCGTTAAGTGGGAAATCGAGAACAGTAAGCAGGATTCCAACCGAAAAGAGACTGTGTTGACCACATTTTCACAGCAACACGCCCTACAATTTTGGTGTTTTTTCACTTTAGAATTCACTTCGATTCTCTCCTCAGGTTAGTTCTCAACATACTTGCGCAACAGGGTATGCCCCAGATGCTCGTGAATACCAGGACCGGACGGTCTGTATCCAGCCCTCTCCAGAAGGCGGGGAATCCTTGGTGACCCAGTTGACAAAGTTCATTGATGCTATATGGAACGAAGAGAAGGTGTCTGTAGAATGGGGCATGTCGACAGTTATCCCTGTCTTCAAAAAGGGTACGCGGATGCTGTGTGAAAACCATGGTGGCATCAGCCTGGTAGCTGTAGCATCGAAGGTACTCTCTGGTCTCATCCTTCGAAGGTCCACTGAGCACACGGGAAACAGACTCGTGAAAACCAAACAGGGTTCCGTTCTGCAAGCGTTTGTATCGATCACATCTTTACCCTCCGATAGATTCTGGAACAGCGACACTGCTTCCAACAACTAACAATGGTTGTGTTTCTTGATCTGAAACCTGCCTTTGACCCTGTACACTGTCAGGCACTATGGTAGCGGAGCAAAGCCGTCCCCCATAAATTCTTGGCCCTTCTTAAGGCGCTGTACGCCAACTCCCGCGGTCGTTTGAAGGTCTACAAGATGTTCTCTTCTGGGTTCGCCACATCAAGTGGTGTCAGACAGGGCTGCGGTGCGCTCCATGTTAATATATGGACCAGAAATCTGGCCGCTGCGCGCCGAGGACGTCAGAAGATCTTCAGTGTTTGACCATCGATACCTTCGGAGCATTGCCCGAATCTGGTGGGAACACCGGATCAGCAATGCTGAAGTACGTCGAACGGCATTCGGAAGAAATAAGTCACCCTCGCTAGATGAACTGATCACACTGCATAGGTTGTGCTGGCTTGGCCACGTGCCGCGCATGCCAGTCGACCGACTTCCTCGAAGGGTTCTTTTCGCGCAAACCCGTGGAGGGTAGAAACGAGCCAGAGGCGCCCAAACAATGACTTGGCAATGAAGTGTGAAAGCCATTAACAGCAAACTCAGCTGCGCTACTCATTGCTATCTTCCTGGATGGGGACCCCGAGACGGACCACATCAATGGTTAGAGACATTATCAGACACGGCCCAGTCGCGCCCTCAATGGCGCCCGTGCATTTAAGCTGTTGCCTTCAGTGCGTAGCTCCCTTCTCAATCCCCCACTGAACAGTCCACTGACAGTGCTGCATTTACGCACCAATTTATCTGCTCCCGCCTCCAATGCGCAACTACCTATCCCACTTCCCCAAATCATCGGTGAACGGAACTGTGGCAGCTACAACCACTGTACGACAAGTACGCGGTTCTTACACCTGATCATGATGATGATGAGAGCTCAGGCTGCAAAAGTCACGTTGGGAAGAGTTAATATAACGGACAACGCCAGAAGGACGAAAGCGTTGGTGATTTATATGGCAGGAAAACATTGGGTGACCGCAGTTTCACTCGAGAAACTCATCACTCTAAGTTCAAAAGACACCGCGACGTATTTGGGCGACCGCTTTGCCTTCAAGGGATAAGAGTCTACAACCACCGACAGAAGTTGCTGAAACTGCTGATGTCGCGTTGAAGCTGCATCAGGGAATGGAGATCACAGCGAACTACTAGCTTGAGGTGGCCCATTGTTTTAGGCCCAAACTCACTGGCCGGAAGGTCCATGGTTAAAGCCCAGCGCTGCCGTCTCTACTGCTCGTGTCTAGGCTTAGACAACCTCGGACCTTGTGCTTCCTTTGGGGTGTATGGTAGGTGTTACAGCGGAATGTTATTATTATTGTTATTATATTATTGTTATGAGGAACTTCCTGATACGGAGGCTGACATTCGCGCGTCCTCAGTCAAGCTCACCGTGATAGTATTAAAAGATTGGATAACTATCAGGCAGTCTATTCGTGGCTGGCTGCGTCTACCGAAGGACAACCCAATCAGACACATCTACGCCGCTGGGCATTATGGGTGATCTGTCTGATTGTTCGTTTCTAGATGTAGACACCTCTGGATGTTTACAAAAGAGCAGCAGCAGGTGTCTCCGTTTTGTTTCTAACTCTGGCTCTAAATGTAATTAAGTAAACTTTATTGTTGTATAGGTGTCAAGCGTCAGTATCAGTGCGCTTCTGCCTAGGTTGGTGATGAGTTTACGACTGTTCGGTAGCAAATGTCATTCACTTCTGGAAGGCCACCCCGTTTGTTTTTCCAAAGTATTGTCATTAACTCCCTTTTTTCTAAACATGTTCCACAACTTGAGTAGTGTTTGCTTGGAATAAGCGGTTTTAGAACAGTTTTTTACCATTCAAAATGAGTGCATTCTTACTCACCACTGCTGGCGAATTTGCAACCGGCGAACATTATTAGCATGGATTCCGTTAGCAAATGTCAGGACTAATTATTGAATTGGTGGTGCTTAGTTCAGTCCTAACACACATCCACAAACCCAGACATGTTTCGTTAAATACGCTTGTTCCTCTCACCTAACTTGTCGAGGTCTTGTACATCAGTTGACTTGCCACAACGTTGTTCTGTCGGCCGTTCAACCACTGACCGTTAAGGACTCTCCATATCACCCCCTCAGTTTTGCACCTAACTCCCACACGTAGTGCATGGGTGCCTGTCTGTTGTTTTCACAGGCCGAAATGCGCTCACTGTCTATCACCCACCGTAGAACATAGTTACTGAATTGGTCGATCTGACACGGCTGTAGTACTCCGGTAGTCATCTCTTCCTTGATTGGTCACTTCGGTTTTGACATGCGTTATTGATCAATTTTTCAAGGGTACTGCGTGCGGGTAGATCGAAGGACCCTTTGCATGTGTTTTCTTTCGTGTCACGCATTCTAAGTAGCCATTTGTCTAACTTTGGACCAACTATTAATTCCACTTTATTTCAGGTGAAACAAAATGCTTTTGCCAGTCCACCAACAGCCAAGTTTGGCAATGATCGATGTCGAGTGATCAATTCTTCATCGGATTCTGCTTTACGCGAGGCATGGGTAACACCAAATGAACGAGTTCAACAGGGCGGGTCTACCCTATTCACTTTCCCACCGAGTGGTCACCTCCACTTATCACGTCGAAGGCACCGCCCAGGTGCACCTCATGGCAGATATGTGGTTGGAAAACATGATTTAGTGACAAAATTCCAACCAATTTACGGTACACTGTTGCCTTTAATGGCAACTGCTCGTGTCCAAACAAACACATCACATTTCGACTCTCAGGTACTTGCTTGTACTCCGATTCCGGTGACCTCTGTGCATACTGCTCCTCCATCTGGACACGTGTCACCGCCACAACCTTCTGAGTACACGATTATGCTGGAACCTCTGTCTTTACCCGAACCATACATCAATGGTCATGTCCATTCCCAGTCTTTCTCCTCTCACTCCGTGAATCACGATTCCCCTACCTTGACACTTCATCCTCCTATGTATTCACTCTGCAATGGCCCCGCGCATGCACCTAATTCCGGTCCCACTCAACAGCCGGTTGCATGTCCACATCATCTACATACCGGGGGAGCTACAGAACTTCCTCCGAATAGCTTGATGGACGGATCAAACACCAACGATGGGCACTTGTTACCCACTGTTCCGGCATTAAACCCTGCTACAATTCCCAATCTCCAGCCGGCCTCCAGATTCCGGAAGGCTCGAATTCATGAGACTGTGGAACAATGGTCCCATGGGCGTGCTTCCATCCATGATTGTCACCTCAAAGCGGTTCCTGACTGGGTCTGGGATTTACAGAAGAAGTCATCGACCTTGGAGCAGGATGTTGCTTCTGCATTATTTCAGAAAATCAACTGCTCGTCGTGTTTGGAAAGAAAAGTTCAAGGTAACTGTCTTCTTGTTTCACTGTTTACTTCCAGTTCCTAATAGAAGTTCCATGAGGCTTTGGCACCTTAACCATTTTCAGGCTTTCATTCTTATGAATCTACCGATTCGCATGAGTTTCAGACCACCACCTTTCCACTTATCCCTGCTTGTTTTACGACCCAAACTGCGTTACATTATGTAGTGCTTGTCGAAATACAATGATTTCAGCTAACTGTTGAGTATAACAGATTCAGTCAGTTGGTATACTCGGGTTATGTTAGCTGGTGCTGTTTAGGCTTATTACTTTATTATCTTTCCTTACTTTTCGTGACAATGCACTTCAACTGCTACCGTAATCAATTGGTCCGCCTGTTTTGTGTATAAGATCAAAGTGGTCGTTGTTTGCGTGCCAGACAACCGACGTTCAACTCGTTGGCACCAGTGTCTCATCATGCTTGAAAGGCTGCTTAAGACTTGTCTGGCGCCAAGCGTTGTAACGATATCTTGTATAAATTGCCAATTAATCCCTTGGTTTATTAGGGTTAGTTCGTCTCAAAAGCTTGTTTCTTGTGTACTCTGTGACGTCATTGGGAGAATCAGCACCGTCGTTCATTGGAAATATCCCTGTTAACTGGGCTGGTTTTCGAAAATACTTTCTAACATTACTCTACATTGCTGGTTTCTGATCAGATTTGTCCCATGATTGCAATTGAATCAAGGCATAGTGTTTTCGGAAGGTGTTGTACGGCAGTATGGACGTTTTTCGTCAATTCAAAGCAGAATACAAGGGGAGCTTAGCCCTGTTCGCGCACGTTGAAACTTGAGGTCTTTTCGATCATCCACTTAACGGTTGCGTTCCTTCCTCTGGGGATTCGCAACCAGTGGAGCCCTCATTGGTCATTGGTTCAGTAGCTGCGCCGTCTTGACATTCCGGAACAACAGTGGTTCAGGTTTCACTTTTCCATTACATTGTAAAGTCAGTCGGTACGGAAATCCCAGATGGTAGGCAAGAGTTCCAATAAAAGCTTCTGTCCTTTAGTATAATCAACGATCGGCCTCATAATTACTGACGCGTGATCATTTGTCTTGTGACCGAAAGCCCACTAGTAAAACGGTAAAACTGGTAAAACTAGTAAAACTGGAATTTGAGCGGTTACCATCGCCTACTCCAACGCGTGTTGGGAAGAGCGACCTGACGCTGTGTGACGCTGTGATCACCAGTGACAGGCGGTCGGAGCACTTTCAAGGAATCATAAATTGATTTTGATTTTTTGCTTTGTTTTTGTTGTCTGACCTGTTTTCATGCGTTTTCGGATTGTTCATACTGTTTCCTATGGACTTTCAGCCGTGGCTTTTTTGTACGCAAGATTTACACAGTTGCGGGCAGCCTGTCCAGCCCCATGGTCCAACCGATAAACTGGTCAGGACATGTTTGTTTACTCGTGGCTTTTTCTGTCCCCGACATTTCAGTGTATGACTGGGTAGGGTTGTTTCTGTATTTTTGCGATTCGCCTTGTTCTTCCTAGTTAGCTGATTGGAGACCAAATTTATGCCAGACTAGTAGATTGTGAGGTCGCCACTAGGAAAAATCTTCCCAGCAATGCGGCTTGTTTCCTTGTGATGGTGCTGTGGTTTTGTTGGCCTTTCAGTGTTTATGTTAAGCAAGTCGAAACCGGAACCCTTTCTTATCGCGGTACTTACCTTTTCGTTTTCTAGCCCCGAATCATCCAACCTTTCAACAGACTCAGGTTTCAATTGTTAGCAGGCACACTGGTTTCAGCGACACCCCCCGATCGAATACTTCCAACCTTCTTGCATCCAAGTCGGAAATTCATGGCGGATCTTCTGCCCTTGATCGCGATACCTACAGGGGCAATTTATTTTCTTTCTGGGATGGTGGTTGCCGCGTAAATGCACGTCTATTCAATGCCAGTCGCTCCGCTATACCCCGTCATCTCCCTCCGGACGAAATGGGTATCAATAGTGTTTGTCCGATCTGTGCGGGTGTGGTTGCTGGTAACGCCGTAGAGCCTTCAAAGGATAATCTCCCAGAAAAAACAGCTTGTATTGATGGCTCTGTCGTCAACGCTGACAGGTCTGGCCAATGTGGGCAAGCCATAACGGGTGATCCATCTCTGTTAGAGGATATCAAGTTTGCTTCTGGCCCGGCAACTGGCTTAGGAAGCAGTTCCACATTATCTACTCCAGCGTTGCTTCCATCTAAGTCGACTGATCCTGCCACTGCCTACTTGATACATCAACAACTTAGTCCTGTCACTGGAATCATTATGGTCAGTACTGATTCGGCCCCAAAGTATATCGCCAGTCCCAATGCTGTGCCAGCCCATCAGTCTCCTTTGGGCCGAATGCATGGATCACATCAACTGGAGTCGTGTTCTTTTCTGGGAAACGGGACTCAAAACCAATACAAATCACGACCTGGTGAATTCATACAGCCATCTTTGTCCCACAAGCGGGATTTAAGCCAGGACGTGTCGGGTTTCGCACCACCAACGAGCCCTGCTTTAGTACCCCCAGGTGATGCACAGTCTGTTTGGTCTGCTGTTTCTTGTGAGTCCTTTGTCACACGAGGAACTGCTAACGGGCTTGCACATGATGCTGAGCCGAACTTGGACGTACCAACAAATCGCCCTCACCTTGAAGCGCAAGCTCCGATAAATTTATCGTTACCCGGCGACGATCATCATGCAGTTATGCGGCTCCGTGACGCAAGCGGCAGGTACCACAATGTGGTTCCCATGGATTCTGTTTACGTCACCAATGGTTTGGATGGTCACTCCACAGAACGACCTTGGACCAATCTACTGTCACCCATGTCCCCAAGCGACATATACAAGACGGTCACAAAAGACTCCCGCAGTGCCACCGATGCACCTAAAGGGCTCAGGACCACTGGGAGGTTTCCATCGCCTGCAGTTTCCAAAAGATACAATACTTCTCTTGGTTCCCTGGAGCCGTGGTAAGCTATCTCAGTTTTAAGAGCTATCCGATTATATCATATGCTACTTCGTAACATCTGATTAAATTACATTTGTCTCCTAATTATCAGGTTTTATAAATCGTAAGTGTTAAAAATTGATCCTTGTCTGTGAAGCCAAGGTACGTTGCTTCCAGCTGCTGTCCTTTCGGAAAATGAGAGCGCAGTTGGTAGACCCAAGCACTGGATCACAACAGAATCACCTAGTTGGTGTTAACTCAGTCTAGTTGTATGGAGAAACGAGGAACTGGGTAGCTAAGCATCGAAGGTGGTAGCTTTTATGCACGAGCATTACTGACTGTGTGATTGATTCATGTTTGCCAGTGTCATTCACCATTGAGTTGAATTTCGGGCTCTCCCTCCAGGGAGGTGGCAGTGGTCAAGTGGTGAGTGTTGTTTTACTTCGTAGACTGTTCCCTTCCCAGTCATTTTCACTCACCTCAGTGCTGGGCAAAAAGAGTGCTGTGAGGTAGACGGTCCTCCGACATACGAAGTATGGGCAGCTCATCTATCACAGTCCAGGTCCTTTTTCCTAAAGCCATCCGGCATGTCTCAAAACTGCTGATTCAATTTCCTCACCACAACCGGCCAGTGTATCGGAGACACCGGTACTTGAACGCCTAGCGGTTTCAAAGTCCTCCGCACGTACAGGTTATGTTTTGAACCTCAAAGCACTACGGATCGCACTGCCACACTGTGTACTCTGTCCTTGGCAGACGTCGCACGGGCATCACAGATGTTGAAAGCAGAAGCCGTTCTGGTCTTCTCCAGTTGAGAACTAATTTCGTCTCCGACAACTCCGTTAGAACTGATACAACTGCCCACCATATCGATGGGCTGTTCTATGAGCATCTTTCTCGGCTTCAGAACTGCAGTCTATCGAAGCGAATTCGAGTACGACAACTGGACACCTTGTACCGCATCGACCTGCATTTATATTAATTGAACCGAGCAACTTAAGAGCACAAAGAGGACTGTTTACTAGGATCCAGTCCAGTAAAGCATTGTCAACCCTGGGACTGAGTACAGCTCTCATACCATAGGTAGCACAAGCCATTGCATGCGAATCAACCGATACCCGAAAGTGAATGTGAAATATCTGAGATGCATGAGGGCCGTGAACAGGGAGCTGCGAAGACGACTAGTATTTCTTGGTTGCCCATGTCGATGAGGGGGTTTTGTTTTGGGATACCCCATCTTGAACCTTTGACTCAAAAGTCTGACCCACAAAGCAGAGTGGGAGTTTATGGTTTTTTGCAATACCCGGAGCCTCTGACTGAAAGGTTTAAGAATTTCGACTGCAGGACGGTTGTGGAGTTTTATTGAAGGACCTTGCCTGAGTTACTCGTCTGATTCTCGGTTGCGGGGGGACTGGTCTAGCCCGAAGGCGCAGAAAGTTAGGCATAGATGCCTTACTCTTGATGCTGCTGCTCATGGCAGATACGTTTGAAGCCGCTTCGGGCCCTTGTTAGGTTTGAATTGTATTTTGACCGTACTGAATAATTCGCTGGCGGTAACGGTCAACCATTAAGCGACTAAACTTTCAGACTTATGAGGCGGACATTTTTTAACCTATCCATCCCCGGATGGAAGATAGCATGGCTGCTTCCGCAAGTCTGGACATGCCAGTCCCCTGAAAGACACATTTCACTGCTTTCACACGCATCACAGAGGCAGTACGACTTTAGCCCCAAACCGTCTCTTATAAGGATTATTCGTAGTATGGGAACTCGCTGCTGTTCGTCTGACTGTTCACCTTAGTCTGTTGTGGCATGGTTGCACTTGGTGGCATAGGGTTCCAGTGAGTGTAGCCCGCCTCGTTATTGCGTCAGCGGAGACCACGCAGAGGTGGTAGAGCTCCTTGGCCAGACAACCTAGCTCAAATACGTTAGTTGAACTTCAAGCTAGCTGACTAATAAAACGTTCACATTGAGGGTTCATCTTGAGGGTGGTATGAGGTCAAGGGGTGATTATCTACAAGTTGGACGAAACCGGTCTTGGGTTGTCGGAGTATTCAGCAGCCTCATGAATAGTGTCCCGTCAAGGAAAATCAACAACTGGTTCGAATAAAGCACTCGTGCCTTGTTTCAACATGTTTAATTCCGTCTTGATTTTATTCGTTTGCTACAATACGTTTGGTTTCATGCCGTGCTTTCTCATTTTTCAACAATTTCCACCTAGTCGAACTTCGTGACAGTGTTTTTTATGTTTTGGCCCCACTAAATTTTCCCAAAGAACTGAGCATTCCTATTCATCTTTATTCTCCTTGATATTGTATTGACCATCCGCATGGGAAATTCTGAAAACCCAATGTTGTTTGGCAATAAGGTGCACTTCTGTTCTCGCTTCGGCAGATGTATAAGCACACCCCGGTCGAACGTATTGTACAGAAACTTGCTGTATACCTCATTGGCTACTGATGGCCGTACGCAATGAACAGTTTTCTGCAGTGAGTCTGGAGGTCTTGGGACCCCAAAGTATGAACAAAACTAGTCCCTCATTCTCGCTTAAATTTCTGGCGAGATATCCCTTATTGTGCGACCAAAGCCATTGGACATGATTTGGGATTGGTATACATCACTTCTTTCTGTATGAGAAACACCCTCGGAAATCATCAAAAATATTGCTCTCTATAAGACTGCCTGTTGGAGGCGTTGTGTAAAACCGTATGTTGTAAAAAATCGCTTAACTGTAGGATCCTTTCGGTGCCTAACTGCCATGCCGCCAGAAGGAAGCACGAGGGCTGGGATACTGCCAGGTAGCCCAAACCTAGGCAGGGGAAGTCGAGAGGCAGAGGTCAGATTCGAACCACGGACCTTCCGTAAGTAATTTCGCAGTCTAACCACTGAGCCATCTCGCCCTCCCCCCGCCATTTTGTACAAAAACCTCATCTATCAGCGCGAGAGAAATGAAGGTGTTGTTATGCTCATATGTGATTTTTCGGTAACCGCTCCGCGTTTAATCGGGTTGTTCAGCTGTCAGATATGGAGTTTGTTTTGGGAAAACGGGAGTTTTCGTTGCACTTAACGCGTAGCAGAATTTGATTTACAGTTTTTCAACAACAAAGGACTTGCGGTATTTTTTGTCAGCGCAAAATAATTGTCTTTGATTCATGTATTTGCCTCGTGCTTCACTGATTGAGTCGCCCTGTTTTTGAGAAATAATGACTGACTGTGTTGTTTCTCGGAAACTCGCAACACGTGCGAAATATGATTTTAAATCTATAGAAGATTCGTTTTTTCAGGTGGTGTAGAGCTGCATGTGGAGTTCTCGAATTTTCGCGCCTTTTTTGAAATGTGTGTGTTCAACCACAATGTATACATTCGAGATATGAGTTACTTTATCAGCTTGTTGGTACAACATAAATGTAAGAATTGAGCATGTCACCAAACCGCTATTTGGCGTACAAGGTAGCTACCATAATGTCTGTGATTTACACAAATATCTGTCAAACGCTGTTACCGTCGATGTTCACGCAGGGTTTGATTGGGTGACCCCATTTCTTGCTCTTCCACGAGACAAGAGAAATGCAATCGGGAACTTTGACCAGAACATCAAGACGTATAAATTTCTACTCAAGGACGAGCAAATTTTCACCACTGTTGAGCGATTTTTCATCATCGTAGGGGCCAAACGGTTTGCTTCTCGGTCGTTGCTTCTAAAGGGGATTCCCATAAGGAATCAATTCACGGTAATGCAGTTTTTTGGGATATTGATTGGACACACTGTATCTGTTTCGCGCTTCCAACTTCCTTTTTTTCTGCTTTTGGAATTTTTCCTTCAGCTATCTGCGATCACGTTCTTCAACGAAGAACGTACCGGGGAAATCTTACCGCGAATCCAAGAGTAACAGTAGAGGACGACTTACATTATCCAAACGATTAGAGGCACGCATATCAGAAAGTGTGGTAAGTTTCAATTCAAAATAAGGTTCTGTCCTGTCCAATGAACCTTGTGTGCCCTGTCAAAGCGTAGTTCGTGCCATTTCCACAATCGGGCGACCAAAGTAAAACTGCACATGTCTAGATTGAATAAATCATCATCATATATTACACAGTATCACTTTCTCATACGTAAATGTTGGTTTCCATCCTCTTATACCTAATACTTAATCCGCTTTTTACCCGCCGGTTTCCTCCATTTTTTTGTCTCTAATTAATCCTGCTCATTATTGTAGTCGATATTCGACTGCCGCGGTGACTGGTATCAGCGTATTCGTGTGCTTGTTAGGGATGCTGACGTGGATTAGATTTTGGCACTTTCTAGTGGCGTGTTTGTCTTCCCATAATTTTCCATACGGAAATTAGCAGCCTGTTTTTTAATTTCTTACAGTACTAGGTTCAAGCGGTACCTCAGGACTCAACGCAGTTGAAACCTTGAGATACACTTTAATGAATGGTCCCACTTTTATGCAGTGTCCAGTTGGGGAGGGTTTTGCCATGAAACTCTATCACAATTACTTGCGAACGAATTTGGTTCCAATAGGGAACTCAGATGAACATCAAGTTGACGGAAACCCGAGGACTGCACCCATCTGACGAGCGCTAAAATCGGTGAAACCGGTCAGGGAGAGTTTTCAGCAACCTCGAGAGTAGTGTATTCTACCATCTTATTTACTTTAGCACCGTGAAGACTTTCTCAATCAGAACTAAACGGGTACCCAGTTTAGCCACCTACTAAACACACATCTGTTTCAGCACTTCACCAGACGGAATCATGTGTACTACTTCTAGGGTTTCCCTCTCTCCTAGAAACGGCTACATCTGTGAATTATTAATGACAGCTCACATAATCTGATCATGCTCGTCAGATTGTCGTTTGAACTCAGTACCAGGGGCTGTAACTGTAAAGGAATGGATTGGACACTTTTTCACTCACTAACGAGGATTACAGATTGACCAGATGCCCATTATCAGCAATGGTCCACAGAACCCACAACAAGATATGGGGACATGGTACGGTCACTGGAGATTGCATACTGTCTTCTGAACAAGACCCTACTTTGGTAATGATATTCAGTAAGTCGAAGAGAGAGAGAGAGAGAGTGGAATAAATTCTGTTAAACGTAATACACTGCTTTTCGACAGCCCACGGCCGGTTTCGCCCTTCTTGGGGCTTATCAGGTAGGCACAATCCCCAAGTTTCCGTCAACCTTATATTCTACGTGAAACCCAACTGAATCTCTCGTTTATGATGTCTGTAAGCAACAATGTGCTGCACCAGGCCGCCTCATGTTTCACTTGATACCATGTTCGAGATATCGCGATACATGTATAGACGTAACACACTACTCATAAGATCTGTTGACACTTGGTTGGTGTGCGGATCACGCTGACGTTTTGGATAGTTTCGCGGAGCGGACCAAGTAGCAACCTTTTAAAGAATATCTATCACAAAGTCTCCTGCATGGATTCAGCTTGTGATAGCATTTTAACTATTTTACCCAAGATAATAGGAGATTAGCACCACACTTTCTACAGTAAGAAGCCGAAAGTTGGCTTAAAAACGAGAGGCGGAGTATAGAAGTTGGAAGGTCCCCAAATTACAGTTTTGGTATAGCCGTACCGAGGGTACCGGATGCTATCGTTTGGCATAGAAGTCGTATTCGGAATGGTTTAAATGAAACAACAAAGGTCAACAAATGCGTTGCTGTCTGAGGATACGGGTTATTGCTAGGTAGCACAAACACCGTGAGGTATTTAGTAAACCATTGGAGGGAAAGCTGTGACGATCTCCTCAATCAAGTTCTCATGTTGAATTCATTATGGGAGCAATAAAATCGTCACACCCAGTCATATCTCACATTCAGTTATACGTTCTTTTTTCGCGACAGCTTTTTACACATCATACTTTCAGGGATTTTCCGGTGACACGTCGAACACCAACCGTTAACGCTTGACAATGTCCTTTTCCGTCCACCATTGCAATCGTTTACATGAAATTCATGTAGCCGCAAAACGCTGTGCCTGTGCTGCAAAGATATGCCCAGTGAATCCATAGACGACTGTTTTCTACCTAGGTGGATACCAGTGATCGTGCCTAAATAATTTTCGAGCATGTTGCTCATACAAAACTGTCTAAACGGTCGCCTACCAACCGCCCGGCAATATGAATAACATCTCAGTGGTCTTCCCTTCCATAATAGGATGTCATCCGATCAGCCATTGAAGAGGCGTTTCGGGATGAATTGGTAGCAGCACAATCGGAAAACGTTGCTCTGTTGTCTGAAGTGGAGCGATTGTCAAATGAGGTGTCAACTCTTCGTGGTTACCAGACAGCCTTCCATGCGTTACGTCCATTTGTAGCCCCAGAGATTTGGGATCATTTATGCAACCAACAGTTTCAGTCAGTTCAACACCATCCACTGTCTGCTAGTTCATCTTCGGCTGTCCAGAACGGTTCTTCTGAGCATCCGGGATAGGCGCAGTGTCCTGTGGTGATGTCTTGTCCTATGGTGGACTGAGCAGTTCAGTGCAATAAGTTCACGCTTTATCCAATTCAGCCTATCCTGATGGAAATGTCAACCACTTGTGTGCCGTCACATGTGAACTCCAACGTGGAACTGTTCAGTGCCTGTATTTCTTTGGCAATTCCTTGGTATACCCATGATGGACAGGCTGAGTTTCGTACTTTGAATACCCCCCCACCCTGTCCGTGTTCTTTCACCAGTGATTGCATTCAGATTAAGCATTGTGGGCTAGTCTGCCATTCACTTGCTACCGGTGTCTTTCATCCCCCCTCATACCCACCTTGATGAACACCGATAGATGCGCTTCCGTCGCCACTTCATTTCGATTATCAGGAACCAAGTAAACAGTTTCTTAATAGTGACACTCGCGCATAACCTTGCCACCAACCATGCACCACAAACCACCAATGATCGAGCCAACCTACTTCCCATTGCTACCGCTTTCAGTGTCTTTTTGGGAGTTCGAACTATGAAAAGCAGAATCTTCAGTTGTGATCGATACCATCCGGCAGTGCCGAACCCAAATCTGATGCTTCTATTGTCATGCATTTCCGCCTGTCTCTTTCTGCTAAGTTTTTGTGAGTGGGTGTGCGTGCGTACACGTGCATTCATTTTGTCGCGAATGTCATAGACAGCCAAAAATCTCATCCCTATTTCTCTTGCACTTCTTGGACCATCCCTGTCTCGTCTTTGCCGTTCCCGGTTACATCTAGGTTCAATTCCTCTGTCCCATCTTGTTTACAGATACACACTGCTATGTTTGTGCCAACCGAGTCATACACGAATAAGAGATTTCCCAATCCTCGAATAGTCTTCAGCGTTTGTTTCTCTTTCTTGTTCCTTCCTATTCGTCTCATGTACTCATCAATACTCTGTCAATTTGAGTTTCAGACGTTCCTATCCAGCGCATCAGCAATTGCTTTCGATCGTAATAGCGACACATGCTGTGACGCAACCATTCCCCCGTCCATCTTTTGCCCCAACACGCATTCCGATTGTGACCGGTTTGTGTCACACAAAGCGATTGTTTTGTAAAACACGGTATTTTTATGAATACGTCAACTAGGTTGGTGGTCTAGTCCACTCTTGTAGATGATTGCTTACCATGTAGGAGCGGTCTGAATTATCAACTACCGAGTTTTTAGCAATCTTCGTCTATTGTTAGCGTTACTCTCCAACCTTTTTATGCACCTTACCTGACTTGTCGTTTAGTGTTGAGTGATACTTGATCACGGACGTGTTGGTCCGTTGACTGTCAGTTAGGTGAAGCCGCGAGCAAAGTTAACATCTGCATTGTTTTGTTATCGTGTCGAGATATCATAAGGAACAATATAAGCTGTGTGTATTGACTGGCCAAGTTAATTTCAAACGTTATCATTTTGCGGTTTCTTTCGCAACGTGTCAGGTTAATCTGTGCCATCCAGTCCCACAGAATCCAAGCCAATATTGAATGTACTATCGATTTATGTAAACCTTTGAGTTACGGCACGAAGCATTGTCTCGCGCTCATTCTTCACCGCTTGAATTGATTCACCACCAACACCGAAAGACTATGGCCGGTGTTATCACCATCATTGACAGCAGTACACGACTAACACACTCTGCTCAACTGTTATACAAACTTGAGGGAAGAAAGTCTTATTAAGGAGTGGATGGAAAAGAGAAGGGTGGGGATTTGTGGCGAAGAAGCCCTATTTCCTTGTAAAGCGATTTTTTCCTAGTAAAACAATCAAGAATGAGGTGGACAGCGTTAAATGGAACACATCTGCAGATCATGTCGAAGTAAGGCGGCATCAGCAGGATTACCCAGTGTCCTTTGCTAACCTCGCCCGGTATAAGTGCAGCATACAACCATAGGCGAACTTAAGCTGGACAGTGTGTTTTGAAAGTGACAGCTTGCGCATGACTGGGATCGGTTGCGTACAATGTTCCGGTCATCTGCAAGCCTGTTTGGCTGTGAATAATCCGACGTTCAACGGGCTCCTGTGTTGCTAGTCTGAACAGTTTCATCCTATACTTTCTTCGTGATTCTACTCTCCGCTCTTTCTCCCGTGTTCAAATAGGAATTATTAGATCAAGGTTCCCCTGGACTGCTGAAGCACTGAGCTAGATAGTTGATTGTAGGGGCCCAAATGAAATAGTAGTGAGTGGATACAGCCAAAGAGATCGTCGCTGTGGCGGACCCTCGGGTCTTTGTTCAGTGTACCAGCGAAACCAACGGCCATTGCCTTCTTATTTTTGATTATCTTGCACGAATCGCTTTGACACCTGACATCAGTCCCGTGAATCTTGTTTTTGAAATGATTCAGCTGAAATAGAGTTGCGAGTGTGTTGTCATGTGCGGATCGAAAAATTGTTGACATGTGAGATGCCAACCAAACTCACTCGAGTCTCATATTCATGTGACAGACGCTGTCAGTGATACAGCTCTATTCTTTATCCAAACAAGCTACTGGATTCCGTAATCACTGAAACCTCGGTTGTGTTTTGCAGGTCGTTTGGGCTTGTGTCCGACATCCTATTTCTACTTATAAAATAGTTGATCCACCAATTTTGTCATTACAAGCATCTAGGTGCGACAGGTACCAGGTGCCCTCCACATCTGATGGTACCCGTTCGTTCTACATGGATTCTTTTCAAGCTACATCCAATTCAAAAATGGCTTGTACTAGACGAGGTGAAAGCTGTTGCACTTTACTGGGCTGAATTCACTGGTGGGCTTGCATTTTATCCTATTCGACCGCACCAACAGCAAACAACTTTGATCTACAACTACTGATCAACTGCGCATGCCACACAAACAACTATATGGATCAGTCGCTTGTAGCGAATACTCGTTAATCCACGAAGCAATTGAGCTAATCGATATCTATCTCGGTTCCTCACTTCAACTCTAATTCAACAGGGTATTGGCTTACTCCAACCTAGCATTGTGATATCCAAGCTTGTTCAGGGCCATTCGGTCTTTCATTCATTTGAGATAGCTCACTTGCCATATAGTTACCATAGGTACTCATTGACTAGGGATATTTCACCTGGGAAGTTTGAAGCACCGTCATTTTCAACCCTCCGCTGTTAATTTTCATTATACGAAACCGCGGCCCAGCGTCACTCCAGGTAAAAATAAATAATTCATATTTCAATCGGAATATCCTTCTGGTTCCTAACT
Organism: Clonorchis sinensis; assembly: GCA_003604175.2. NCBI lineage: Eukaryota > Metazoa > Platyhelminthes > Trematoda > Opisthorchiida > Opisthorchiidae > Clonorchis > Clonorchis sinensis. The sequence goes on from CM030369.1 coordinate 115,976,285, forward strand.
GCAGTTCTGCATGACCGAGATACTTCCAATTTGCCCAAGCCTAGACAGGAGAAGTCGAGGTTGGCGGACGTTCCGGTCAGTAAGTTGGCGGAAAGAATGCTTTGCTAACTGTTCCGCATTGTTGGGATCCGACAACACTATACACGAACGGGGTGGAGGCTGAAAACTGGTGACCGGCGGTCGACTACCATAGATCGGTTGGGCTAGTCATTGCAGGTCAAAACCGCATGATGCAACTCCAGACTCAGCCATTCCATAGAGGACTCTTAAAGGCGAGCGCCATTGGTGGGTATGAAATTCAGCTTCAGACCGTTTTTCAGTTAGAGTCTCTTTTATAAATGCAGCATAGTTTCTGACATCTCAAACGTACTAGCTATTGAGCCGCAGACAATACAGACAGGTTGCGTCCATTTGGGAATCTCAGCTGTACTGTCCAGGAGAATTCGGGACCACGAATTTGAGGTCATCCTTCCCCTCGTTGCATTATGTCCAAATCTGTTTAACGTAATGCCGTAGATCGACCCTATGTGATTGGGAGATTCGAGGAGAACCAGTCAAACAACCGAAAGGCGAGACGGCAGATGACGAAGCACAACAGGCCGAACCTAATAACGGATTCCATAGCGCTCGCATTAATCAATAACATTAAGTGGAAATTATGAGGTTTGATTGTGGCATTTCATACCTACTGCCTCTAACGATAGCACTATACTTCCCTTAGATTCTTGACCCTTCTTAAGGCTCTGTACGCCAACTCCCGCGGCCGTGTGAAGGTCTACGGGAAGCTCTCGCCTGAGTTCACCACATCAAGTGGTGTCAGACAGGGCTGTCCTCTTTCAACTTTCCTCTTCAATCTCGTCATTGATACGATCATGGAAGACTCATTATCAGCCTCTACTGCCTGTGGGGTCGAAGCGCTCCCGGGGCGTCCGCTTACAGATATCGAGTATGCAGACGACATAGCTCTTCTTGGATCTGACGCCGTGGTAATGCAAAGAATATTAAATAATCTAACTAATTCCGCCTCACGGTTCGGCATGCGCTTCACACCTGCAAAGTGTAAAGTGCTAGTGCAAGACTGGGTGGGCCCGAACCCTAGCCTAGTGCTTGCGGGTGAACCGATTGAGGTAGTAAACAAATTTGTCTACCTGGGCAGCTGTATTAGTCCCGGTGGTCTCGCGAAAGATGATATTTCCATCCGAATTGGGAAGGCCCGAGCAGCTTTTGTGAACCTGCGTCACCTGTGGCGCAGGTCTCCGGAGCATTGCCCGAATCTGGTGGGAACACCGGATCAGCAATGCTGAAGTACGTCGAATGGTATTCGGGAGGAATAACTCACCATCGATAGATGAACTGATCACACTGCATAGGCTGCGCTGGCTTGGCCACGTGCTACGCATGCCAGTCGACCGACTTCCTCGAAGGGTTCTTTTCGCACAACCACGTGAAGGGTGGAAACGAGCCAGAGGCGGTCAAACAATGACTTGGCAGCGAAGTGTAAAAGCCACTACCAGCAAACTCAGCTGCGCTGGTCACTGCCGTCTTCCTGGATGGGGACCCCGAGACGGGCCACATCAATGGTTAGAGACATTGTCAGACATGGCCCAATCGCGCCCTCAATGGCGCTCATGCATCCAAGCTATTGCCTTCAACACATAGCCCCCTTCCCAATTCCCCGACGTAACAGCCCATTGACAGTGGTGCATTTACGCATCTCGCGCCTCCAATGCGCAGCTACCTACCTCACCTCCCCAAATCATCGGCGGACGAAACTGTGGCAGCTACAACCACTGTACGACAAGTACACGGTTTCTTACAGCTGATGATGAACTGCCGCGAACAGAGAGATCATCGTCGTCATGTACAGTATGACATCAGTCCTCAACACTGATGTTTCGTTGCCGTACAATCATGGTTTATTTGAAAGGCTTATGGTGAAGAAAAGAATAAAGATGGACAATCATTACGGGGTGCATTCACCTCAAGAAGCCCTTCGGGCAATCTGGATAGATTGCATGAAACAGAGGATACTCGGAAACGTAAAACGACTCAGTTTCCTCAGAAGCTGACAGATGTATTCGGGCAATTCATTTGTGTGAATCTATTTGTGTGGTGGACCCCCTCAAATAGAGATATTCCACCGAAGGGGAGCACTTCGGCCAGGTTGCACTGGCGGACCTGGATTTGTTAGGCACTATCCAAGCAACTTGTCCAGGAAGGAAGAAGTTCTACAAGTCACATGAATGTACACAGAAAAGCCTTTATTCAAGCAGCAAGTCAACACAGGATCGCATAATTCAGGTTGCACTGTCGGTGAAAGGATTGCGCTAGTTGCTATCTGGGTGTAAGTTAAGCAGCTGGCGGCTAGAAAACTGCATCTCAGTATCTCAAATTTACTATCTGAATGACTAAAAGTTCGATTTTCTTTCGAAATGGGTCTGATACTCACTGCCGATGGCTCTCCTCATGGATGATACGGCTGCACAGCGCTTCCTAACTAAGGAATGGGCTAACATTCGTTCCTACTCTTGTTGGGGGACACGCCTGCCTCATGTCCTTAAGACAGACTATTTTACAGGATCAGTTCTGATCCAAACACGGGTTTTGATTGAAAATGATGACTGTAAGCGGTACGCGAACACTGTCACTCACTAATGTGCAGGTGTTCTGCGACCACTGTAGACAAACTAATTAGTTTCGGATTTTATCAGCTAATTAGCTTATCTGTAATTATTGCAAGGTTCTCGGGAGAAATATTCCGATTGTATATGACGGTGAACATCATATCAGGATAGACTGTCTGACTAACGTGTCTTGAGACTGGGTTTCAGTGTACACCAAAACTTTGAATAACCTTTAAGTAAACGCCATTCAGTTCTCCAACATTTTCGTTATGTAGGCTGGTGGAAAAAACGGACAGTGTGTGACCATATTCTCTATCCATTTGACTCATCGGGAACCATCATCCTTTCGAAGTTCAAACATGGAAGGGACATTGGCGCCGGTAGTCTGTTGCATGATGTAAACAATCTTTCACCATTGACGCTTGCCACTCACTATTCCCTCAACCATGTAAACTACTTGCAAGAGTACTTCTCCTCTGAGGTTTAGCGAAGACGCCGCCAGAAACGATTATGTTCAAATTTCAGGATGTACTAATCTCACATTTTGGCTTCCGGCTCTTGGGTATATCGCGATGACTAGTCTTTTGAAATGTAAAACACAGTCGGCAAAATGCCTGGGGCTGGCGATACGTCACTTACATGTTCGCTTTCAAGTGAGCTCTTCATCAAACTGAAGACCGTTGCAACGCAGCTTAGAGTCTCTTTCCTGTTTGCTGCTACCAAGACAAGTGTTCTGTAGGATGCTAAACCGTCTGGACCAGGTGCTATGCTACACTGAAGCAGTGGAATTGCACCCTGGATTTCTGTCGAAGATGACGGACTGGTATCCCTGTCACACTCAGATTCATTTCGTCCTTCCAGAGGGTGAGTTAGTGAGAGGCAGCTGAGCTGTTCTTCCCAGTGTTCAGTCCACCGTTCAAGACGTTTGTGTGAATGAACTGAGATTCCATCTTTCTAGGAGATCTCACTAACACCAGATCTCCTCGGACTAGTCAGTCGAATCATACGGAACAGGGTGCGATTCTACCCTGTTACAAAAGGTTTCTCCATTTTTAGGGCTTTTGCAATCCTTCAACACTCTCTGTCAATCCTCAGGCCCTTCATTATTCGGCGTTTGAGGGTCCGCGTGCACCGTCACCCTCGTTTGCCACTGGCACAGTTTTCCTAGCTTCAATTAAAGCTGCTGATCTTGACGAGATCCAGTGTTCACGAGGAAGTGCGACAGACCTCAAGCAGGCGGGTTTGAAGGTTGCAACCATGGCCTTTTTCAGGTTTCTCAACCAGCAATCTAAATCACCATTGTGTCCGACGAGCTCTGGGAGCTTCTCAGTCAACTCAACTTGATATTATTGAAATTCGGAGATGCCTTCCAGGTGGCGAACGGAATGCCTTCGCATCAACCGGCGCGTTCCAGAGGGTAACGCAGTAGGCCCGCGTAACACCGTGATCGGAGTCCACAGGTGCATTAAAAAATGAACGAGTCATTTATCAAAGCTCTGTGCCTAAAGTTAATTGCCTCATGCTCCACGGCTGATTTGCATTTGGTTGTCCTTAACTCAAAAGTTGTGCGCGCCTGTGCTATACGCTTGTGCGGAATAGAAATAAGGGCGCTTCATATCACTTTGCGTTTGAAGTGGTGACGCGGAGTTGTCCTTCTCTGATATCATCGGCGATAACACAAGCTACGTCGACGCATATTTTTTAGAAAACAAAGAGATAGGTTAACAGTATGGTAACCTTCGTAACCCGCCTTAGTAATCATTGCGCTTCCGTTGCATAGTTTGTCTGGTGTTACAAATAGATTTCCAGCAGATTGTGAATCGGATGCCTAGAATATTAAGACAGAGTATAAACTCGCTGTATCTAGTAAACTAGGTTCATGAAGCCCTAAAATAACCCCGGTAGCAGTCAATAGGAGACTCCCTTCTTTAATGCGTTGTTAGACGGAGCCATGGCACCAATTATACAAAGTCCAAATAATAGGTGTCTAAGCAGATCCCTTTACCTCTATTTAAAACAGCACTGATGAAGACAACCCTGGTCCTTTTGATGGAGTTGTCCTTATCGCTTTTTTATTCTTCTATCAAACTTCTCACGGATGTTCCTCAAAATTTCTCTTTTGCGCCTGGAAGTAAAGTACCTGTCAGTTTCCACAACTTCCTTATCTAGATGGTGACATAAGTCTGAAAACTGCATTGTTGTTTGCCGGCTGACAATCTGGAACTGGTGCTATGCCGCCAAAACAGTACGGGACGTCTGTTCAGCTGGCTCATCCTGTCACGCGAGACAATCATAGTAAGGTAAATTAAGCACCATTACTGAGGGAAATTTATAGATCTTCCAATGCTTGTAAGAGCTCCTTTCGCGGATACCAGGCCAGTGTAATCAGACGCTCAAAAATAAACAGTTCTAATCGATCCATGGTCGTTTGAATTTGATCTTGACGGTGGTCTGTTCGTCTTGTTTCTGTGCTAACTTCCGTCTTACATTGATCCTTGGCTATACGGTTTCCCAATGTCCTATGGTGGATCTTGCTCATATATTATGCGCACCACTGCCATTGGTAAAAAATCGATTTCCTCCAAGTGTATACAGAGTTTACAGTTTATAATAAAGGTCATGCAGGTGAACGACGCGAAAAAGACTGAAGAAGCTGCGTACAGTTGTCCGAATGTGAGAACAGACAATTAGAACAGACCATTCCAAAATACTATTTTCTGAGGTCGAATTTACTCTTGAAGCATGAGTAACTGAAGTAGAGAGTTGTGTTCATATTTTTTCCGCTCCTCAGTCGAACTGGTTTCTCTGTGAAGTGCGATTTTCCAATCAACCACCACTTTGATTTTTTCTATGTCGAATGGTCTCCGTTCACATGGCTGTTTTATTTTAAAAAGACGTTGCTGATCATGCTTTTCCAACCATGTTTAGTTGGAAACAACAAACATTCTACCGCATTTTCTAAGTAAACCGAATTCCTCCGTTGAACATTTCGCCCATTTTGATACATTTGAGAGCAATGCGTGTGTGGCCTGCTGTGTGCGATTTTTTCATGCTAAGTTCACTTGGTCAGTGGGACAAAGCTCACAACTATTGTTGCGGAGTTCCCACCGACGAAATACGTTTACAGGATTTTTATCCAGAAAAAAATTGTTGAGTCAAGGCACTAGTTGCACAGTGGTTATTCGGAACCATGGATTCCGAATGACCAAACTAAGCAAACATAAGTTTTGAACTCCGCATTATTGCTGAACGATATATATATATAGGTATTATTGATTACATTCTTGGTTTTCGCATGCTGTGAATATCCTATGCTTTCTGCTAGAGGTGCACCAGCTCAATTGGACTGATCTTTTGGGAGTCTGAGACAAGTGGTAGTGAGTATTGAGACCCCTGGGTACTTAATTACTAGCTTCGAAATCTTACAGTTGATCATGCTGACGCGAGTCTGATGTCCATTTGGAACGCAAGACAACATACAGGGAACATTACTAACCCTGCGGTCTACCCTCTTTTAGGCGCTGTCCTTTTCGGTGGTTACTTGGCCTTGGTTCTTCCGACTGCTGAAGAAACCACGTACCTACCAACAAGTGCTTTCAAAGTAACAGAAATTCGATCCAGTTAGCGCCGAAAGAAGAACGGTTGATATTGAGTGCATCCAGCCTTCTCTAAACAATATATACTTTGTGTTGACTAACTGCAGTCGTTTTGTGAAACCATTTCCACCCATCACATTTCATTCCGGCGCTCTGTTGTCTATTTTCCAATTCACCTAATCATATTTTTGCAGCAATAAGATGCACAGGGTGGCGGCACTATGCTAACGCTCTTTCTAAATATGCACTCTGGACTCTATATTCAGGAAAAAATATAGAACGGAATGTCTAAGCCATTCCAGAATTAAACTTACGGCAGTTTAAAACATACATACGATTTCTACTTTTTGACGGATTTCTGTGGTACACAGGTCTATCTACAGCAAATGTAAAGCTGGGTTTTGCAATGGATATGATTGTATTTATCAGGTATTTATGCGAACACAAGAGTTAAAACCTTCCATTGCTTAATTTCTTATTATTCCTGCTACTTTTGACTCAAAAGGCACAAGTGCAGTTTGAAGCCCTTACTTCATGGATGGAATGATTTTTGACCATCTTGGAGATAATAGAACATCCATCTATAAGAAAGCTTCCAAACCACAATAGGAGTTTGCGAGGATTTTTGCATATCATCATACTTCAGATATTCTATTGATGTGTTGGAACTTCAGTTGACAATTGTGATAAAGGTTCTTTTTCAGATAGATGGGTTCAGAGACTGGAGTATTTTGACGATATAGTACTTGGAACGAGTATCTGAGCGTCGTGAAACTGTACGTCGACAATCTTAACTTGGAAGTTAACAAATATGTCTTGTTTTTCACCAGCTCAGTTCAAATGTGTAGCAGGAGGCTAGTCTGCGACTATACTTAAGTTGTCGTCTGTAAGCAAGCCGCATGAGGTATCTAGTTCCAACGATTACTTTGTAGACAGCTTCTCTACTAACGGTGACGTGACTTCAGAAATGGTCCTGATGTGTTTTGTCTAGGCGAATGCGGGGAGTCAACTCATCACACATGAGCCCGAGGCACGATTCTGCATATAAGTAAAAACTGGCAAATACCTGCACAAGATAAGTGACCACTTTCTGCGTTCGACACTTGTTGTCTGATGGAAGCAATGCAGAAACAAAATAAAGGCTAATGGTTGGTATGAAGAACACGGAAATGGAATAAGTTTCCCAACTGAGTACGCTTCTTAGGTTATTTAATGTGTAGTGGAGGAAAGAGGAAGGTGCCTTCATCAAAACGTTGCAGCAGAGAAAGTTTGATCTACGAGGTTCTTTGAAGTTGATCATTCTTGTCAGATTTCGACGTAAGTCTTGAAATTATCGAACATGAGCGATGGTTTCGAGAAATACACTCATTTGCATATCAATTTGGTTTTTGCGAGAGACTCACCTGGAACCCAGCTGAATCTCCCGTTTGTGATGTTTTTAGGCAACTGAATGTGCTGCACCAGGCCGCCTCATGTTCCAGTTGCTACCATATTCGAGATATCACGATACATGTATATACGTAATGCACTACTCATAAGGTTGCTGAAAATTCTTCGACAGCCCACGACCGGTTTCGCCCTTCTTGGGGCTCATCAGGTAGGCGCAGTCCCCGAGTTTCCGTCAACCTTATGTTCTACTTGAACCTGTCGAAGAATTTTCAGCAACCTTATGAGTAGTGTATTACGTATATACATGAGCGATGGTTCTTCACAAGGTATTACTAAACACATTTGTGTGTACAGTTACGCGAAGTAATTAGGTGGTGACGGATCTGGATTCTTAAGGTTGCTGAAACTTCATCGATAGCCCACGACTGACTTCGCCTTTCTTGGGGCTCACCATGAAACCACATTCCCCGTGTTCTGGTCAAGCCTAAGTTCTACTTTATTCCAAATTGTGCGCAATGAGCGAAATACACTCATTTTAAAACTAATTTGGTCCTACCAGGAAACTCAACGGAATTCAAGCTGGGTATCTAGTTTATCATATTCTTCCTCAACGTGATGTACTGCAAAAAGACCGCCTCATGTTTCAGCAGAATAGTCGGGATTTCCCATCCAAGCTTCTTGACCGCCTTGTGGAGGACATTCAGGTGGATGGTACCGAGCGACCTGGCTGGATCCAGTTCATTCTTCAGTTGGAACCAGATTTGGTTTCAACTGGGTGTATTTCGCGAACTTCTTGTTGATACGCTCCAGTTACTTTAAGGAATTGCGAATGCTCGGATCAAATAGATACTAGCGGTTTTATGCCGAGTTGTTTACAAATGACCAACAGGCAACTTAGTTTGTTTCATTTGACTCGTACGAACGCCAGTCCGTCCCTACTATCATTCGATGGAATGAAGTGCTGTGGTCATCTGATTAAAATTATGCCAGTGGTTTTTAAGAAATGGCTCCTTTTGATAATCCTCCCAAGAGGATACTAACGCAATGATGCGGATTTTGCTGTATTACACGGATGCCCGCCGGAATCGCCAAGCGGTACCAATACGTTGCCAGGGCGGTAACTAAACAGGTCCTAGTGGTTACTGCCATTCTCCATTCTCCGGTCAGAAGGTGGCTGTCGTTAGACTTCTCCGTATCAACCCATTGACCTTATTTCTTTGACCTTAAAGTACAGTTATTGGCGCATATTTGACGATGACGCGTGCGACTGCCTCGATGACGTTTAACGGGCCTTCGTTCCTACTTTAGCATAAATGAACTAGCAGCTATCGAGATCATCTAAGCATGAAGCATAAATATCAAGCTTCACAGTGGGTTAGCATAACTGAATGATATTTTTACCTGTCAGTTGATTTACTAGAGTGGATGTTCGTCGTGTGCAGTCCTAATGAAGAAATCCTGTCCGAGGTTGTACTAGGAGAGGCTTCGCTGCGCCACACTTTGTGAGAACGTGAAGCTCATGTGGCAATGGAATACACTGGTTCAGTTATCGAATGTGATTTTTAGGGTTTACGTCAATCCATATTCTTTTCGAGTGAGATATCCGTTATTCTGGCGCCAGACTTGTAAATGAACAACACTTTTTTTCCACTGCCACTCTGATTATGGGGAACAGGTGCCCTAGAATGACGACAATTAACCAATATGCGCGTTTTAACCGTTGAATCTGGTGGCTCATTGAGGTCCCTAGCAATCAGTTGCATACTGATATCCTGTCGCAACAATCATAAGGGGTATAAAATAAACTTTCAAACAAACTGCGTTCCTCGCATCCTGAAAAACTCGCCCACCTGACTACGCCCCAACGGTAAGAAATGGGCAGTCGGCTGTTTGTGGAATTTGAGTGGTCGTCCTATTTGTGTCGGAGTAGGTAGCCGCTAATGTAAAGATACTATACTGGTCATATTTCTTTTCCCTTTCCAACTTATGCGGCTATTTTGACAGGCCACCTAAGCACGAAAAGGAACCTATCAAGTTGACAACCATGCTAAAACGAATGAGGACATGTATGGTTAGCACCATCTAAAATCTATCAGTATGGAAGGTTCGTACTGGAATTATCAGTTTTGATCCGGATAGCAGTCGGTACGAAGTAACCTGATTCACTGCATAAACAAATCAAGCTATCCGGAGTGCAGCAGTTGAATTTTACCCACCTGCATTGTGGTAAAAAAATCTGTGAAGGGAAAAGCACATCTGATTAGGTTGTAAAAGGTACTTCCTGGTCTATAAATGTTATGTGTTCAAGCATGCCGATTTAGCATCCCAAACTCAAACGTAGTCATATTCTTCGAATCAGGATGAACAGGTATGCGAGTACTAGAGTGCCGGATCGATTGCAAATATATGTTAACTTCGGTCGGCAGACAGAAGACAGGCAGTGTCCCAGTAGTTTTATTATGACCCAAACCACGCAAAAAATGTCTTTTGTGCACCGCATCTGAAGCTATTTAAGTGCTGCTTTAAAAGGATAGTCTTAAAATGACGAATCGCTGCAAGTTTCAGCGGTGTTTCTGAGAAGTCACTTGAATTCTAGGACCACAATGGAAGTCATGAATCCGTCTGAATGAATTAATGGTGACTTGTTGAGAAGAGCCCATTCCGCGGCTTCATCAGCCATCGGCTGGACAATAGTATGATTTATTCCGGGTATAGTTAGCTCTTGTACCGAATTGAATTAGCCTGTCTACTCAGACCTTAAGGTACCGAATTTTAAATAATTCTGAAAAAGCCAGCTTAAGTTTGAACGAAATTTTTGGTCGGCAAAGTATCAGGCTCCTTCTTGTACCGGATAGAGGGGAGAAAATCAATTAAGACGAACAGCTTACCCAACGTTCGCATAAGAGTGTGCTCAGGACCTTACATTGATATTTTCAAATTCGATCCACTGCTGACAGTTTATTTGTCCAGATTCAACCGTCTGTATGACGTTTTCCCCAACTGAGCGTTTACACGAACTAGTCTCGTCAGTTCATATCGTTTGGTAAAAGCGGGACAGAACATAGTGCAGGCAGAATTAGAAGCAAAGCTGTTATGGCATTTATAATAGTTGCTAGTTATTCAGGGCACGTGACTGCACAAGACCCAATAGTTTGTGGACGATCACGTGTTCTGTCACCTCTTGGTCGCTGATGCTGTCCTATGTTAAACTGGAGTAACTATGACCCATGTCAGATGTATGGCCTTAGAGTATATTGGTAATCAGGTATACGCAACAACGTAACATTCCTATGGAACACAAATTACAAAATGCTGCACTTCGATTAGTCAGGACAATATAAGTTATGAGGAATTGCTTTGTAGGGAGACAGAAACGATAGGGATTTTGTTGGGTCGTTTTGACTGACTCTTGCCTGTCACGAACAACCCGGTTTTTCATGGTACTAAGTGAGCAGAAATGTTACAATTTAAATGACCGACTCAATTTGGGGGACATAACTGACGTGAGTGCATACTTGTTATTCGTAGTGTGCTATTGAGGATAATGTTAGCTGCTCAGGTAGGGTAGATGGTCACCGGTTTTTTCTCCGAGTTGGGCAATTTGATTGCACACGTTTCATCACCAACTCGCTTGGCCCAATCTTTTATGTACATTTGTTCTTTCTGGCTAGCCAACCAACCTGACGTTGGGTTTATCGGTTCGTGCGCACTATCGCATGCCTCGTTTATCATGCGTCCAGTGACGTTTGGGAATCAGTCAGGGTTTCGACTTACCAGCTGCAGAAATGAGAAAAATCATCTCTCTAGAACAGAGATGTAAGCAGATTAGCAAATCATAAATATCTAGAGGTGTTCGGGTGGTTTTGGAGTTATCATGAACACCTTGTGCGTGATTTTTTCCGACTTCCGATTGCAACGCGAGAAAAAGGCTTAATTCTTATCCATACATTTGACAACAAAATTATGCAGTCACCGTTTAGTTACAAGTTGTCATGCTTCAACAGTACACGGTTGTTCTCAGCTGGCCACAGTATAATAAGCTCGCAGGCGATAAGTCGTTCGTTTTGAAATTGCAAACAGGCGAACATGGAGGCAGCAAAATTATGTGAAAGCTGCAGTTTGGGAAGTAAGATGGACCGAGTAAGTTCGCATAACCGCTGCTCGACCACCACGGTAAGCAGTTAGCTGAATGGCATCCTCCTAACTTTGTTCCTAGTTTCTATGGAGTAACGCACTGGTGCAAGACTGCAGTGGTCTATACGTACAGCCATTTCGAGTTTTGGGAACAATGAAATTCAGTGTAATGAATGAACTGTAGTTCAATCAACCAATGGAAGATGTCCGTCAGTCCGCAACAGTAATGTAGCAGCATGCCTGTAGGACAGTACCAACGTGTCGAATTCACCCACAGTAAACGGTCAGATCAAGCTGATATAACTGGTGAAAAGCCATTTGGCACCAACCATATTTAGGTTGGTGGTTATCCGCTATTGGCTGGAGTACCTGGTGTGCTTTATTCCATCGATTAACAGAGCACACGCCACATAAGTATTTGCATTGGAATCAACACTGGTACAAACACCATGGAGAAGAGCATTCATTCACCGAACGCAATTTTCCCCACAAATTCGACGACCTTTTCGTTCTTTTACTTGTTTCTTTCCTCTGAGAGTAATCTGCTTTGAGCAACCGGTTTGGCAAATGTCCACAACTTTGTTTGACATAAGGATTGTTGTGCTAACTTGGGACGGCGTTTGCCAAGACGAGCAAGAGAATAAAGCTGAATGAAAAGGGGAGAAAGACACAAGGCGGATAAGTTTGTTTTCATGGTTCTATGGAAAAAATAATATGGATGTCCTGTTCACCGAAATGCATATACAAGTTATCACGCCAATACCCGTGATTACATTATCAGGCTAACTCCGCTCAATGCGTCAAATCTATTTGTTCTGACTTCAAAGCGTGTGAGTAAGCGGGATGATCTGAGGCGGTCAGCGTAGCTGCTAAAACAAACCTGTTCGTAATTGTCACTATTCCCAGTTTTGAGTGTTTATTTGTGCGTTCGAACTTGGTTACAAAAGTTTTTGTTGAGAGTCCATCTTAATGGAAACTTCACAACCTCATCGTTGGTCATTAAAACTGAAATCCAGTCAACAGTCATAGATAAGGTGTTTGGTTTGTGTTTTGGCTTCACAAGTATTTGCAACCCAGTTGCCAAGCTCGGCGATCAGAGTGACGGCCATCTGATCAACCACCACGAAGCGCATCCAAGCTACCAGTATTTCGACACATTGACAAATTGTGTTTCCACAAACGCATTTAGGATGGAAAGTGTACATTGCCTTGGAATAGGAGAAAGAAAATAAAGCATCCCGAAAAAATACTCTGTTATTCGGAGTGTGAGTTATACTTCCAAAAGCTGTGGCACAATCACCGAGTATTCACTAATTTCCATCGGTTGATTTGTCGTCAATGGGGCAAAATTTCTGTCAGTATCAAGTAGCTAATGGACCAATTGGAAACTGACCCTGATATCGGATCGATTCTGTCCTTAAATGGTCACAAGATTGCTAAGTTTCGATTCCTGAAAATTTCCTCAAGGGGCAGCATGCTCGGGTTATTGCAGTAAAAAGTTAAGAGATAAATAGGATACCAAATCCCATTTGGACTGATCATTGGAAGGTTCACTTGATTCTTGAGCATGCGCGTTATGAAAGAAAACCTCTTACTTAATGACAGGACTTATTTAGGGATTCAGTGGAAAAATGGTGAAATCTGAGAGTGACATTGTTTTGTAAACTGATGACGTCTTCTAGTTTAGTAATCGGAATAAATCTGGATGAACAGAAATGCGTGAAATCTCTCTGGGCTTCTATTGCTTCAGTTGAATGTCACTCAACCAGGAATTTATACACAAATATGATAACAATTACTTTGCGAAGTCATACTGAACCATCGTTTGCCGAAGACAGCGCTGTCTTCCATGCCTAACTCAGAGTGGCGGAAGCAGAGAGGTGGCCAACCTTTGACCTGGCAGAAGAGTATGAAAGAAATCACGAAACGTTTGGGTGCTATCAGTGCCACTGCCTTCCAGGACGGGGACCGCGTGATCCCCACTGCGCCTGGTTGGAGACGCTGCAAGATATGGCTGCCAACCGATGCCAGTGGCGATCTTGTTGTCAGTTTCTATCCAGATTGCTTTATTGAGTGTCTGGAGGTATAGGCACCTCGGAATTATTTTAGTAGACCAGCACTAAGCCCCTTCGCTGTCCACCTTCATTCTTTTCTTCACAATAAAACTCTCAAATAAATCATCAGTGTTGAACAATGATGTCATGCTGTCGATGATGATAGTGATGATTGATTTCGATACGCGCATTAAATATGAACCACCAGTAGTTTGGAAGAAATTTAAGTTCAATAACTAGAAGCACGCTGGTTTCAAAGTTATCGAGAAAAAGCTATCATGGCTTCAACCTTTCCAAAAATACTAGTATAGATGATGCTTATATCCGGAAAAATTTAGCCCGCTTAGTATCCTCCCAGATATCGAGTTTGGGTAACTGACGGTCTGCAAACCTCCACTAGGTTTGCCTTCTTGTCACAATTTACCTCTGTGTGTGCGTCCAGCAACTTCAGTCCACAGCCCACAGGTAAATTAGCAACTGCGCAATCTAGGAAACTTCTGATTTTTGACCGTGCTCTTAGGGTTTCTGGCGGATAAAAGACTGATTTGTCGTGTTTGGTGCTGCTGGTAATGCGAACGTTTTGCTCACTGAGCTTCTATCAGTGACACGACAGGCTCCAAAATATCGGTATTTGTGCTATCTACTGACCAACATAAATGTCTCTCTTGTTCAGGGTTATAAATTCGCCTCATCCTCACCATAATTATTCACATTGTCGAACTGGGTCCATTCTGGGCAGATCAGGCTACTGGAACTTTGTCAGGAACATCCAACCAAATAATTCCAACAGAAACCACTTCGATTCGGATCTGGCTGACCCCTACTTTTTTGGTACTATTGAAAAGATAATACTTGAACTCTTTAACGCAGGACAACCCATTTAGCAGGGTCGTTCACTACTTCTTCGCTGACAAGGAACTTTGTTACGAGCTGTATAAGGGAACAGTCTCTATCCATCCCAGATAGTTGTGAGATGATTACTATACCTGTTGCCGATTTTATTATAGTCAAGGAAATGATTTTCAGGAAATTGTCGCGCAGGATAGTCTATTCACTTGGCTACTACTGTGAATTCACGAGTGACTCAATTTTTACTCAACTCGAACGGGTAATTACTTGGTTAGCGTCTTACGTCAAGTAGAACAATCAACGAATTTTGTGCAAAAATACAAAGTGTAGTTACTGTTGCCCTTGACAGTGGCCTTGGCAGTGGAGTGGGCGACGTGTGCCTTGAAAATGTTTACATGAAATCAGTTATGCATTAAAGGCATACAGAGAAGGGTCACTTTTAATCTTGTGTAGTTGTATGGTTATCTAGAAAACGTGTACCAAATCTGACCATACGTTGAGATATACCATTTTGTTGCAAGATAAACATCAAAAGGGTTTTCCCCGGATAATAAATAACCTGAAAACATCTTGGTTATTTAACGCAGTACCAATGTTCTTGCACCCAGAAGGCTAAACCTTTTTAAAAGCCCCCTGCAGATGGGGAAATTCAAGAAACTCCTCTACTGGTAGTCCAGTGAATTTCCATATCGGACAAGTGTGCATTCATGACTATCCTGGTTTTTCGTCAAACGAATGTCACTCTGGCTAGTTTCAGTAATGTTCTTATCATATCCACCGGATTTTTAGGCTAACTAATGCTGCGGGAAGACGACATCAATTGTGATCGACAACCAGAAATCTATGATTCAGGTAGTTTATACTTAGCACATTGACAGGTAAGATTTTGACGAGGTGCAATACCGAACGTCCCGTATACCTAGCATTCTTATTAACTGTTTGATTTGTAAACTATCTGTATAAATCATTCTGAGACAAAGTCATGCTATTGCAGACACCAGTTATTCTTTGCCAATCTCTATCCACTCTCGGTCCAAATTTTCAATGAGCTTACCGAAACATACATGGATTGTAACTGATTACCTCTGAGATTTGATGCGTGAACTTTTAGGGTTACCGAATAACATGTAATGGAGAGGGAATACTGCTATGTCCAAAAGAATTTAAAATAATAGTGTAAAAATAGACGTCTGGGAAAGAGAAGAGATGATCTGAGGCGTGCGTCTAGTCGTGAAACGGATTTATAAGATTTGAACGTTGTTCCTACTTTCAAAGTATAGTTCGGGTTGTTTCGAGATCTACGTAAATTTTCCTCTGATTTAATGACTAAGAAACTTCCTTGTTTGAATGCTATTCATGAGAAGCTGAGATTTATTTAAAATGACGGATAGGAAATAGTGATACTGGGTAATGAAAAGTGTTGAATCTGGACGGTTCACAGGACTCGCCCTACTACCCTATTAGTACAAGAAAGAAAGCGACTGTACCCACCACGACAACACTGTGGTGCTTCTGGGAGCAACCCGTTCAGTAACACATTTTTCTCTGGCAACGCTGGCTGGGGAATGAATAGTTCAGTTTTGCGTAAAAACAATAAATAACTATCTTATTTCAGTTGCCTTCTGCAGTTCGTAAAAGGCTTTAGATCTCTGGCACGATGATTAGTCCGAAAATGACGCTCGCTGCGTAGAAGGTTAATTATTTTATCACAGCATTGCCTTGGCTGGCCCATAGCCAAGAATTGAACACTTAGTAACGTTTCACTTAATCACAGAGATGAGGGAAAGAATAATGGGTTAATGACAAGAGCCAGAGATAGATGTCATTCAACATGTAATAAAATGTAATATAGATTCACGAACTACATCGGGCATGCATAAAGTGTAGGCATATTTTCTAATGAGATATTCATTCCCGCATTTGTTTTGTCTATTATGGCGTCTCGCACCACGCTGTGCGTTATACGTGCTTGTGCATTTAGTTTCAGAGGCTTGCACAGGTTGAGTGAACATTTGAGGCTAGGGAAACCTGTCTCATTTTTAAAGACCCCCAGCTGAGAAGAAGTGGGAACACGTAATAAGCTGTGGTATAGGCATTTCAAGCATTACACACAGTGTCACGCACAAACCTGCAACAATTCATACAAAAGAGACCGTTGCCGAGAAATGAGTTATATGGAGGTCGATTTCACTTTACGGGAGCCACAAACTAGACCGTGGGTCGTAGGAAACGCCACTGTAGGCCCGCGATGGGAGTGGCCTCCCTTCAGTCTTCTTTCCGAGGGAACTCTGTAGTTAAGTAGGGCACTCATCGTGCAATAAATTTTCTCATGGTGTTTTGCTGGTCAAACATAGGGGACATGATTTTCGAAGAATAATAAATCTTGCTGAAATTACAATTTTGATTTGAATTTGTCAGTATTAAGTAAGTATTGCGAACGGGTACAAAAACCAAACTGTTACCCAAATATACAGATAAAATTGGCTGTCGAGAACGTCCTTGCACCACGTAGCCAGATGTTGCACTAAACCAGGTGTGCTGAAGGATTGGGCACTCACCTAGTTATTTTTGAACACTTCGGTTTTTTTTTGCTCTCGCTGAGGACAGTCAGTTTTTGTCAAACCCCTCTGCCTAAGCGAAAATAGCCAAGATCGATTCAAACACAAATCATCTTACATTGTTAAATCACTCAAGAATTACACCAAGAATAAACATTAGTGACATAGGCAGATGCACCAGGGCTTTTTCCAGAGTAAAATATAGAGTGCCACGGGGAATGTGAATCGCTCAGTGCACTGCGTAGGTAGATTTACATTATACTGCGTTTTTATGGTTAGTGCAGGTAGCGCTAACAAGTACCAACTACAGAAATGCATTGTGGAACCTCTTTGGAAGTTACACAAGAAAAGCACAAAAAACATCTTGTGAACCATTGTGTATGGAGCGGTAAAAACTAAGTGTAATGTGCAGGCGAGGTCTTGAGTTTTGTCCTTAAACTTAGTAACCGTTTCTTTGGAGTTTAGGGAGTTTAAAATAAGATTTCATGTATTAAATGGATTCAGTTATGAGTACTTCTGCAGTTCTGCGCACTGCAGTTTTGAATGATGTTAATTTCTGAAAGTTGTGGTGTAAGTTATGAACGACTTTGAGGTTTTGCAACATTTAAGTGCAACTTATGGCAAGCAGCTATGTGGGGGTACAGGCCTAGAGTAGGAGAGCTAACCATGTAAGATCCACGTCATTTTTTGCGCGATCAGGTCTCAGTAGTTCAACATAATACTTTCTTTTTGATTGTCAATACCACAGACTCATTTGATTAGCTTAGTCTTTATAGGAGACCTTACACTCGCAGTGAAAGTGTATACGACACAGACGGAAAAGTACGATGCTGCGGATTCTTCCTTTCTCAGTGAAGCATAACTCTTCAGGATGAGATGTTCAAAGCTCATTTAAGCGTTATGGAGCCTAGATGAGATTAGCAGCTAAGATCACATGTCGAGATGGTAACGTGATCGTCAGTGACATCTGGATTATCGAGTAGACGGTTGATACATGTTTCAGGCGATACCGTTACCAGCTGGTGTATTGGAAACGAGCATGAATCAGCGGTCCGCCCAATCTGGATACGAAAAACAGCTATCACTCAGAAGTCAGCACGTCCACTTCTAAGATTTGGGATGCTGAATGAATGACTGTGGGATAAATGTAAAAGAATGCTATGGATTATCTCTGCATTTAGAAAAATGTATGCACTCGTTATCTTAAATAAGATTATTTTGAACCAGATCGTTTGTTTTAGCCACGAGGCAGCTAAGAAGGAGTGTTGGGGTTCTCTGATCAATCTCTGGTGTAACAGTACGACTCCGATAGCGGGCGGAACGTTGAGGAATAAGCTCTCACAGTCCAGACAATCGTGAATGACATGGCAGGAGAACATTAGCCTGAATGAAATAGAACTGGTAGACTAATACCTACTGTTGTGAGGTGAATTTTCAGGTTGTTTGAATGATCAAGTGGCAAAATAGATCAGTCAGTCTAACGACTAGTTTTTCCAAGTTTGACAAAAACGCCTATGGACTTGTTTCGATTTAAATTGACAGTTTGCACACCAGCTGCTAAAGCTTCCATTAGTCAACAGGCCTTCTCGAATTACCTGAGCTTGTGGTCATCTGATGGTGTGTGCGAAGCAGCGGTTGAGTGTTTTTGACGTTTTTGGTATGGTGAGATATCTTATTTCTGAGACGCATATTCTTAGCTGCCTACACGCTTCTCTGATTTCCGTAGTATTGAAACATCAGATTACACACAGTCACTCCGATCACCCGGAGTAACGGCCTTTTAGGGTGTACACGTGTCCATGAATTCTGCTGTCATTGTTTTGCATAGGTTGAATTCTGACGAAACCGTTAAAAAAATACGTTCGATAGTGCGCGCGTAAAAAGGGATCTGTACAGCCAGCACAACGGTTCGGATGTATAATGCCTTTCATGTCTGCCCTGATCCACTTTCTTGAGTAGTTGTTTACAGTTCCGCTACCAATAACCCAGATAGAATTCGTGTTCACATCACTGTCCTTTGAACAGTTGTGCTCCTGTCCTGACGCGATTATTCACGTGAGTCCACACTGAAGAGGGTGAGCGCTAGACACGAGCTTGACCCTTATTGGAGTACATCAGCAGTGCATATCACTGACCGTGTCGGGGGTTGAAAGCTGGACGCCTGACACGCGAAGGGAGTGTTACCACTAACAGAAGGAGACTTCCTCAGAACTTATCTATTCGGCTGTTTGTCAGTTTAGTGAGTGACATTAACGATGATCTAGAAATTAGTGAAATACACCAAACTAGTTTCACGAGAGACCCACGTCAATCCCAAGTGAATCTTTCGTTTAGGATGTTTTTCTTCAACTGAATGTGCTGCGCCAGGCAACTTTGCGTTTCAGTTAGTACGACACACCAGTATCACAATACACTATATAATGTATGAGCGGTTTGTCATGACCAAGAAAATTTCAAGAACGATTTGCTAAGTGGTGAAACGTCATTTCCAAACCCGAATAATTAGCTCCAAAAAGCAGTCCAGAGCGATCCTTAGGCTTTTCGTGCTCTCAATTTCACCTCCAAAAAAGGAGTCTAGGAACTTAGAGAAGCCATCTGACACTTCCGATAGCTTGATTAGCACCACCAAATAAGATTCGTGTTTTTCCAGGAGTTCATGAAGAAATTTTTCGGAATGTTGATTGAAAAACAGCGTTTGTTTTATTCCCAACAGCTCAGTTGGTCTTTCCTCTTTCTTACAATGCACTTATGCAAAGCCACAGGGTAGTCCTTTTTCAACAATTACCAGGAAATTCGCCTCCCTGGACTTCCTGCTAACAGGATTTCAAACCCTGATTAAAACGCTTTTCTGACAATTATGTTAACCTACTACGCATAAAATCTTGTGTTTAACCGCCTATCATCCAGTCGACAGAAGACCTTGTCTGCTAATCCTATGTCCATCTCTGAACACCAAAAAATTGGGGATACTTTCTGCTGCAACGGAATAGACAAGCTCCCATTTATTTTCCGTTCTATCAAGAGAGTTGTGGCGATTCCAATGAGGCTAAGTTCCGTTTCAGTTGGTTTCCTTCTTAATAAAGCCCTTTCTAAGATTTCAGCATGCGATGATTTATTAATTTGGAAACAGTTAATGGTTGTTCAGAGTGTGGGTTGGAGAGTGTAGACACGAAAGCAAGTGGCACAGTTTTTGGGGAGGAAATGATGGATCGAAAGGCTACTCCCTGAAACCATCGAATGAATTAGAAGGGACCGGGGTTGCGTTAATTATCTACTTCATCTATGCCTACTGTGGTAGCCGCTTGGACGTGTCAGA
This sequence comes from Clonorchis sinensis, assembly GCA_003604175.2. Taxonomy (NCBI): domain Eukaryota; kingdom Metazoa; phylum Platyhelminthes; class Trematoda; order Opisthorchiida; family Opisthorchiidae; genus Clonorchis; species Clonorchis sinensis. The sequence continues at coordinate 115,996,805 of CM030369.1, forward strand.
GTTTGAACACGTGCGTGTCCGTCCGTCAATCAATCAGCGAGCTGTTTCTGGAGTTTGATGTACAGAGAAGTGCTGGTAGCACTTCGATCCTCGTGGTTCTTAGCTATCTACAAATTCGTCATCAAGCGATTAAATTTAATGCGAAATGACGGTCTTGGCGCCCTTCTTGCCGTCTGATCATGCAGCCGACTGAATTTGCATGTTATCTACAATGGTGAAGATTAGGACTTCTGCACCCTGCAATGAGAACGCAGCTGCAATGTTTTGGGTATTTGTTGTGTATTTGGTCGTTTGCATCGAACTGTGCACGATTTACAGGGTGCAGCGACATAACAAATTAGTTAACTTACAGATCATCCACAACTATTTAAACCAATAGTTTTCACAATGGTCTTCTTTTTCAGGTTACTGGACAAGAGTAAATGTTTGGTTGGTTAATTCAACTGTGAATGTGTCTATGTGTTTCTCCCCACAACATATAACAAGCAACCGGTTCCAGTGTCCAGCTTCACGTCACCTTCTAGCTAGGTCACCAAGCCAGTGCTCCTCTGTCTTTAAAATTTGTATTTTCATTGAATAAGGTCTGCGAAGAACGCTCGGTCAATGCCGAAGATAGCATTTTACACTGCCATGATGTCCAGCTAGTTTTATCTTGATACATTTTGAAGGTATGAGGACTCAAATCTTGACCCTCTCTACCCTTTTTTTCCTACTACTCTCCACCCAAAGGTTCTTTTATCAATATGACAGTTAGGACCACTAGTTACTGCTGGCCATCAGTGATTGTCTGGTCACCACCAGAACAAAGTTTTGTCTAGTCAAACCAGTATTCGGTGCGTAAATGTTGTAAGTTAGCCCGAGTGTACGATCATTACTTGTGTTGGATTTGGTAAGCCGGAGGGAAAGCTTTAGGAACGGGGAAATCTAGCAGGACATTTTTCTTTGCATTGTTAGAGTAAGTTCAAAAGCCGTTGGTTAGTTGGTTTGAATCCCGAACTCACGTTGTTTAAGATTGCTTTCAGTCATAGGGCTGTGATTTCCTGCTGTATCGTTCTACGGTTGGTGAAGTGTATGTATTTTCTCCGGGGTTACAACCGCTCGGACCACAAAAAAGGCGATGAGTTCGCCAGCTATAAGAAATCCTGTAGGAATCAGCCAGAAAGTGATTACTCTGGGTCCCCATAAACAGTAGACTCCTCCGAAGAAGTTTCTTTCAGAAATAACTGAAATGTAGTAGTTGGGAAAGAATACAAAGTTTTAGGGCGGATTTTCTTTGTTCAACGTTTTGGCAGTCTTTGATAACTCTCCTCAACAACGAAAAGATCCAAATCGTATACATAATGGCACACGTGTCACCTGATGGTTGCACTTACAAAACTTGCGTTATTCGGAAGTGTCAGGTATATATTTGGACATATGGGTTGTATTAAGGCTAGGGAATTTACAATTCCTTATTGTTTGTCTCTTCTGCCCACAGGGCAGATAATTGTTAGCCATCAGTTCGGCTGACCATGGATAACCTGAGTTTCCGCATAGTGACGTTCGGCGTAATATGACACATTTCTGTGGGTCATTTTGAAAGTCATTACCTTAGGCAGTACCTTTTGACTCTGTCTCGCTAGAATTTCACTTACTGAATACTCTTTCAGTTTAAAAGGCTGAACAGCACTACGGTTTGGGCAGCTATTCGCACACAAAGTCGCCAGCATATTTCATCTATGTTTCTGGCTTCACAATCTACCTGTCAAGATGTTTAGATGAACCGAATGCACCGACTGTCCGTCCAGCTGAAAAACCATGCGTACATCGATTTTTGATACCACCCTGCGAATCTTCAAAAAAGTGTCTTCGCTATACGGTCTCCGTACAGTCGTTCAAAGAGGTCGCATGTTGTCGTTTGGAAGAGTATTCTTATGCTTGATTATGTTTTTAAAGATCATATAATATAATATATAATATATAATATGTATACTATCCAGTATATCAAATATATATAAAGTCATACGATTATTATCATTTCTTCTCAGCGCTACATGTATGCGTTCAATTTGGTCTAAGCAAAGCGTATGCGCTGAGTTAAATAACGATTTTACCACTGTTCGTTTTGTGCCCATTGGCTGACGAGTAATAATTCAGGCATGGATGATCAGCCACAACAGACCATTCCTGGCAGATACCATACAGCAGGACATCGTTTGAAAGTACCTCAGTTAGGTTATACACGTGTACACTTCACGTCATCCAAAAACTAAATATCAGGCGACACGGATTGCAGAAATTTATTGCTAGTTTATTTTCCGACTGGATCCAAAACAGTGGCTAAACATAATAGTTTGGATTTATAGCGCGAAACACTTCTGTCAATTTTTAGTCAACAAATAATTACATTCGAAAAGTAAACTATGCAGATGGTATACAAAACGAGGCTTGGTAACATCGCTGTCTAACTGCGAGTTATTGACGATGATGATCAGTCGCTCTTGGCGGAACGGTTAGGCATTCACACCAGCAGCCTTTAGTTCGCGGGATCTAGAATCCAAGAAGTTTCGGGAAAGGCGATTCCCAGAAGGGATGAGTGTAGTGTGCACGCTATGGAAGCACCAGGGTATAGTGATTCTCCGACAACTTCTATGGATGGAAACCAGAAACAAAGCTCATGAGCAGAAGCCCAGTAAGCAAGGTTATACATTACCAATACTTACATATAAATCAGTCAAACTGGCAGACACCGTATACTACGTGAGGTCTTTGTAGAGTGTTTTCGACCTTTCAGCGTAGATTAAATTCACTTGCATGACGAAATTTTCATTGAAGGAAAGCAATCAAAACCTTTTTTTACACACAATGGTGGGTTTCGGACTTTGATAAAGAGTACCGTCAACCGATTCAGCTTTTAGATTCCAGTTTTGTAAAAGCATTCGGAACAAGGATTTCGGAATACTCGATGACCGGTTAGCAGTAAACGTCTGGGTAGAGATGAGGCGGAGAAGAAGTATGACTTCCTGAGCTTTCCACTTTCTTCAGCTTGTACTCAGAGAACATAACGGGACATGTGTGATGTTGCACATGTGACAACCTTTGATCTGTTTGGAGACGTAAGCATGCAAACTGAGAATATGAGACCAAAATACGGTCGCAATTTTGGAGAACGATTTCTCGTCCAAAGACGGAATTCAACTTTTGTCTTATATCATTGTAAGTACAGGTGCATACTTTCATGCTTGTTGCAGTGTAGTCCTTTGAGGAGGAATAGCGCTATATGCGTGGGTGATTCCGTCTCTTTTAATGTATATACTCTGCTAATTCGTTTAGCACCCTAATCAGGATTTAGGCTAGCCCATGCTAACCAAGGGGTAAGTAGAGCCAGCTCCATATAGACTTCCAAAGGGTCGACTTCTGAAAGGACACATCGACAGACCTTAAAAGCATGTCCAAAAAGGGAAAACACTTTTGTGCTCATGTCCACACGATACATAAAGGTTGGCTTGAATACAGTTCGTGACAGTATACAAATAGCAGAAAGCTCAATATTGGTAATAATGATGTTTGAGAAATGTTTTCTGAAACTTGTCCTCCCAGCATCTCTGAGAATACATTTGCCTGTGTGGGGCATAGGGGACAGCTAACTGCTATACCATCTACTTGTCTGCATAGGTGAACATCTGTGCGTAGCAAAACTATAACTTACAAATACTCAACAGGTGAACCTATATTAAGGGCTCCGAAAAATGTAGTCACAAAAATTGAACGACCCTCTAAAGAGGAACATTAGCAAAAGGGAAAGTTGCTGAACTATTTATCAGGAGCTCAAAAACGTTCTGTGAACAATGTGAGGATAAAAACTAGCAAACAAGGTCTAAAATACCAACAAGCGTGCCGGGTAAAACTGCGAAAGATATAAATGCTCATAATCACTTATTGAAAAAAGTTGTCGCCCATACTTCGAGTAACGCTAGCTGGTTCACACAGCATAAGTACAGCCACTCGGTCACCTGCTGCAACTAGCCGTCAATCAACTCTCCAGCTTGGAAGAACTGACGGTCCGATAGTTTCTCACACCTGCCAGTGTTAGGACAAAAAGCTGGGGCGGTGTGCAATAAAACTTCACCCCTGCAGAGGCATGCTGATTGCGTGCTACCGGTTCAACACACGTGATCTGGCCCAAATTGCCTTAGATGTCTGATGACGATACCACATTGGGTTGAAATAACTCACGTCAGAGAGATTCAAACGAGCTTTCCATCCTGATAGTCATTGGTTTAGGCCTGTAACTTGAATAGCTACTATCATATTGAACCGTAAACTTGTTTTCGGTTGTCTATGGGATTCTGAACACCAGTAATTGAAATCAAGAAATTTCGCAGCCTGTTACTAAAGCAATCCATCTATCGCCAAATACCGAAACAAATCGATGAATTCACGTAAAATAACTGTTACTAGAACATGAGAGACGCTGTGTAATTCTCATATATGCTATCACTAATGATATTGTATTTGATAATGTGTCGCGGAGACTGCTCTTTTTTCGTACTCTTCATCTACCTTTCCATTTATTCGTGAATCAAGATTTCACAAAACATCTTTTTACCTTTTTTGTCCGTCATTTTTGGGCCTGTGTCGAAACGTGTTAAATAGGCTAGCCGTTTACAAGCGTGAGCTTATGCAATAAGATGTGATCGACGGGGAACCTGGCACTAACTCGAGTGTGTCTTGTCAATCAGAACCACTAATTTCGTATTTTGCAATGCTTCATTCACACGTTTTCGCGTATTTCATGTGCGTCATTTACCATGTGACTGAACAGAGAGCCATGTATCACAAAAAGTTTTACGTATGAAGAAATCAAAACAGCCTAATGATGTAAGGTGGTTTCCCTGAAGCTAGATTACCTCCCCTTCTATTCATGAAATTTTGTTTATCGTGAATTTATTTTTGACGAGAATTTAGCAGACGTATAAATCACACTACAAGTAAGAAAGTCATCAGTACCTCAGATACTAACAGAAATATAGGATATCAATAAATGGTTTGTAGATGATGTATGGTGTCGCCCGGGGAAGAATGATCACCATTCTCTGTTAGAGGCAAACATTTTGCGATTTTATCCCGCATAAAGTAGTTGTGATTGTCACTAAACGGCCGATAACACTGACACGGTATGGCCGATTTCGACAAAAGCATTCAAATCGGTTTACTATTGACGGCCGATCAACGATGTGGTGGTTTGCAAATATGAAAGAGATAGCAGTATTCAAATAACAAATCCATAGCATGTCGATGGGAGTCCAGGACTAGTGGGAATCTGTCCTATCTGATGATTAGACAAATAGTTATTTTTTCTCAGACATTACGGAGACATTACGGAAACAAACAAACAGAAATGAAGTTCCTACAATATCAAGGTTGGCAGCCGCTAGTTCACACACCAGTATTAGCTCAGTACAGCAATCAGGATACGGTCAGTTTGGTTGAACGGGACCTGATGGCTGATCACAACCGCTCTCAGGTATGAGAAACGCACTAATGTATGGATGTACATGACTTGGAGTATTGTCAAAAATTGTTAGAGATTTGAACAAAAATCACTGTGGATCTAAGATTAATCCACACTGACAGCTTGACTTTTAACCGCCAGTTAGTCACAAAACCATAGCCGATGTTGTGCCTAAAATGCAATAAATATGCAGTGACCTGTGACTACTCACTTGTTCAACGGCCATCAGAGAGGATCTGATGGCTATCCACACCAAGCGTGGAATTTGTTCGCTAGCTTCAGATGAAAGACGCATGAGTGATCAAATGGTCACGCGCCTTCCGGGGCGGTGTCAACTGTCAAATAATGTCACGTGATGGACGTGTCGAGACTCACCCAATGGGCATCACCGAAAGCACAGCAGTGACATTTTCTCGATCCGACCATCACTTCTGTGATGGCACAACATCACGCGAACGCAAGGGTGGTCATTATCCCAAAGCAGAATCACACAGAATGGTGCCTAAATGGAAATTTTAGAAACTCTGGCTGAACAACATTTCAATCTTTCGGTTAAGTGAAGGTTGAGGTAGTCTTATGTGAAATGTTGGCTAGTTATGCAGATAACAGATTACGAGTTCTGCCCAACGATGTTTGCGAAGTAACTTTCCTTAAGTGCAACGTTGAGGACTCTCTCCCCTCAAAATAAACACTCACATCAATCGCAATAGGTAAGGGTTATGTGACCAGTGTAAGGTTACACGATCATAATACCATGCTATCAATGATAAGTAGCATGCTGCAGGTAAAGCCTACCATAATTGAGATTTCTGATTGTTTGTAACGTACACGATACCACTGAAGTCTTTGGTAAACTGAAGTATTGCAACAAATGAATAACTGGCATTCAACCAGATGCAGAACAACTGAAACCTACCGAGAAGTCGTTGCCATAGAAAAGTTGGGGAAATTATTTGTAGACCTTAAGTGTAGCTTTCTTCTTGTAAGTTTTTCTTTGCCAAAAATCAACTTCAAAGTTTGTCATATGCTGATTCTGTTGGCAAAGCTGGAAACAGCAGTTCCGACTCTAGTGCTATCCATTTTCTCAGTTGAACCGATTTTGCCTGCAGCATAGCAGTCTGTCACTAGCTGCTTCATTCTTGACCATTGTTGATCCGTAAACACCAACCTTATAAAACATTGCTTCCATGGCGATAAGCTTGCCCTGCTTGGGAAAATGTCTTACCATAAAAGTGAAATAACGTGCTCAGTACTGGCCGTGGTGACAAGTTTCCCCCTGCAAGGGTAATTCTCAATGCACAATGCAACATTTTGAGGAGGCCATACATCAGTATTCTGTGAAGATTTATGGTCCCTTCATAACAGTACTCGACCAGTTTGGGTGTCGAATAATGTTCTGATGTGTTTCAATAAGATATTTGAAAGATGCATACAATTTAGAGCAGCATTCCTTCCTGGGCAGTACATAGAGTTTCAGGTGTAGGGCACAGCGGAATATCTGTAATCTGATGTGACTTAGTGCTCTTGAGCCAACAAATTCTGTTTGATATTTTTCGCTTGATAAATGGGACACATGTATCCTCAAGGCGTTATCGGTTAATCATCTGAAGGAAGTTTTGTACGACCAGACGAACTTGGTCGTAACATTGTGAATGGTCCTCGTACAAACCATTTTCTTATATTTCCTTCATACTGGGAATAATCTTCGATTATTTTACGGGGCTACACTATTTCATATAAGAATTATGAGTATGTTTACACAACCACAGAACTCCACTTAAATGTTCTTTCCAACCACTTGAGTTTGTTACGTTTTCTGCATTCTATAGAACCAAATTATCGGTTCTGATATTATGAAACAGCGGAAATATCAGCCCTTTACCTACTTACCTACCACTGTTCAGTTTTTGGTCATTTTAAACAGTAAGTGTTTTGAAAAACCTAGAAATCCTATTAGCATTGCAAATGAGAATTTTCCGGAAGTATACTGCTTGCGTATTCACCTCAACTTCACTGAATACGTTCAGTATTACCGCCACTTCTCCAGCCAAATCCGAGTCTCTTCCTTTTTCCACAGTACAGCACCCTACGTTTCGCCACTTTTGAATGTATTTGTTCTTGAACCACCATTCCTGATATTGATCAGTTTGAGTTTGACTCATGCGCGTTGCTCGTTCAGGCGTATCGGCTAAACCTATTCAGTCCCATCACCGTTTGCTTCAAAGTAATGTCCGCATGATTATCCGCCAAAGTTGACACCACGACGGTCTCCTTCGGCTAAGTTTTACTAGTCCTATTTAGGACGATGACTTTTCAGATTACTCTAGTTTCCCGGATTGGATGTGAAAACAACTGATGATAAGCCAGTGGGAGCTGTCGTGACTGAATCAATGCTAACTGCTACTTTTGGCGTCAAATTCATTTTATGTATTCACGCCTTATTGATGATGCGTCAAATTAGCTTGTTATTTAAGCCTATTATGACGTTTAATCTGAGGCCAATATTTCGCAAAATGAATGGTCACCCCATAGCCAGGCGAGAGTTTTGCAGTGTTTTAACCAGTGCGCGGTTTTGGTATGGTCAATTTTGAAGGCTTTTTCACCACTCATTTGCTCATAAGAAATAACAGGTTACAATACAATGCTTCTGCTTGCAACAGAAAAGTAGAGGACTGGAGGGGTTGTTGTTTGGGTGGTTGTCTTACTATGAACCACTTCTTTGGGGGGGATGGAAATTATTAGTGACTGAACAGCACGCTCATCTAGGGACGTAATAACCAAATCACCAGTTACATAGATATGTTTTCTGAAATGACGAGTTTCTACTACAACATTAATTGATTTCACCTCTACAGATTAGTTCTGTTGTCTCCGTTTCTGAGTAAAAACGTGACAAAGGCCAACAAGCAGTTTATATTGCCGGCATTTCTAGACAACCTTGATTGATTGATAAACTGCTTGAGAAACAAATGACAACTGTTGTTTATGGTCGACCACGGGAGTCTACAAAATGCAATTAGTCTTGCCAATTAGCCATACAGAGTGTCTTCCATTAGCGATAGTATACTTACAAATGTGTTCGGACGAATATACCAACTCATAAGATTGACACCAGATTAAATGAAGCAAAACCCGTGTATATACTACCTAAAAGTTCTGTAAAGTTTTGATCTACATGGGAATGGATCAGGCTAAAATATGGCCCCCTACTAAGTGAAAGGGAACACGCGCTGGATACTGCCTTCACCGTCAAGACACTTTCATAAGCTCACGTGGTAAATGCATTTTACCTAAAGTGTAATACAATACATTAGGTTTTAAAGTCACCAAACAACACATCACTCTCTCCATGATCTTCAAAGGTATTTCCTCCTAAAGCTCACTCCGTTGCAATTTGTTGTCTGGCAGATTCATTGCCCATTTCCTTGGTGAAAACTGACGGAATCTGAAACAAAAATCAGGAAGTGAATGGGCGACCACTTATCGGTAACCGAGTTCATATTGTCAAAATTTTCTCGTGCGGAACTGTGTGTTGGATGGTGCATTGTTTTAATTAAGTACCACGTAAAACTGATTGAGTGACTTATTTTAAATTCGTTGGAAGTTTTGCAGTTGTTAAATGGGTGCCAGCTAGAAAATATTTTTCACTGTTGACGAGGTGAGAGCTGCAATCGTTTTGTGCACTTAGACGAACAAATGCCAAAAATCAGACCTATTTTGTACATTTTAAATCAAATACCAATAAATTCGGGACAAAATTTCTTTAGTCGGATAAGAATAATGGCATGTGATAGTTGGATTCAGCGGTTCCCCTACAAATGCACCTCTGTTCTCTGGATGGGTGCAATAATAACCCCGAATGTTATTGTATCGATAGTTGAATCACTCTGCTTATATATCCAGTAATACCATGAATGAGTCATAAAAGTTCTTATTAGGTTTTAACCCACGAGATAAACGTTCTATAAAGACAAAACACATTCGGCCCTGCCTTGTAAGGAGAAAATGTTTACTGCTAGATTAAGCCTTTGGTTTGCCGGTAAATTATTCTCGAACATTCCTTGTTACGGATCCGCGGTAGACTTTCATTGTTGTTTTTCGGATTCGGATGGATATTGATAGTAATTCATTATTTTTTTCGTAGCTTGGTACGGGTTTGTCCGATGAATTTACCGAATTTGTGCTAAAAAACAAGTTCATGTGATACTGCACAAAACAATTAAAACCACGTGGGTAAAAGTCTATGTTTACTTTCTGTCGAAGCCTTATTAACATGAATTGCGTGCACTTTTTAAAATGTATTTTTAGGTGACCGACTCCATTGCATTATAAACTAGATATATTAATTGTTTGACCCATCGACCATGATTGCATGTGTTTGATAATTGGCTTCTGTAAGTTATTTTTTCTGATTTGTGACCCCAATTGAAGTCAAAGCAAAGTCCTTATCCAAGTCCACTGAAATATTCACTGTTGGTTTTACCGTCCTCTGGGCAAGCCTAACTAGCACCAAGTTTGAGTTTACTTTAGTCATGTTTGAAAAGTCCTTCTAGTATCTTGTCCTATGGTGCTAGATCTGTTTCAAAGCGTAAATCCCTGTGCTCGAGCATTGCACGGATCGGATCCAGTCTTTGGTACACATTTTAGCCGGTCCAAACCATCGAAATGCAATTTGTTTTCGCTGCATATGGACATCCTCAATCAACGTCTCTAAGGAATAAGATTCTTTCCAAGAATGTTGGGTAACTTTTGGGCAAAGAAGTCAAAGTCTTTATAATTACTTAAAGAAATTACGACAAGTGAAGCACACCCAGTTGCAAAATACTTTGGTAATAATGAGAGATTTGAAGGCACCTCTTGTAGTATCCTTCGAATTACTATGCTGCACAAAATCTCCTTCAAGTTTCAGTTTGAACAGTATTAAAGATGTCGCAATACATTTCCATCATGGAAGACGCTACCCATAAGGTTACTGGAAACTTTCGGACAATCCAACACCAGTATCGTCCCTCTTCGGATTCATTATGCAGGCACATTATCCGAGGTTCTGTTGGCCTTGTGTCCCACTTGAACACCACATTTGATGCAAATGACAACAAAACTCATCTGCAAACTACGTGGGTGTTAGGGAGTGACTCATCAAAAACCCTTGTTTATGATATCAATCAGCTGAAACATGAGGTGGTCTTGTGTTCTTGGAGAAGATCACAAACGAGACTTTCAGATGAACCTCTCATTAAAACCCACGCAATCTACAGATATGCATATTACACTAACTGCACATAGTTTGCTGTTCAATGGTATATAAGGTTGCTGAAAGCTTGGGATCTACGCCTACCCGGTGAGCCCGGAGAAGGACACAGTGAACAGTGGGATGTTTAAGAGTTTTTAGGAGTCTGAGAGTAATACGTTACACCAAGAAACGCAATGTAGAGTTTGTTAAAAGCTATCGCAGTGTTAGAGATAATATATAAAATGTTTCTGCGACTACGCTGTTCCCTTCTGTCTTTTAGTTCTGCGCTTTCTCAATCATGCAGTAGTTTCACAAACTGTTAGGCAAACCTTCTTCAAGGAAATCTTTTCTGTAACTTTCACCTTAGAAAGCCTAACATTCAGCTAGAATTTTGACCGGCTAAGAAACTCGGTGCTGCAAAAATTTGATCCAAAGTACTGTTACTGTTTAGTATCGCCGCCACCCAAAACGAACTGAACTCAATAAGGCACAATAGAAGAAGCTACTCACAGAAGGTAGACTGTGATTTTTTCCGAGCCTAAAACCTAATATGCAATAAGAAGGAAGCTTGGCTGAGCAACGGAACAGATTATACTATCATACGTACTGAATGGTTCACATTCTCATAACCAGAAGAGGAAACTCTCCTCTTACTTGAGAAATTCCTATATAGTAAGGATTTTAGGACTCTCAGTGTAAACTTCAGGCCACACAAAAGTGTTTCCACTGAAATTCGAGAAGGTCTCTACAGATGTTTATCACTGCCTATATATCCAAGGATACTGAGCCCAAACTCTCGTAAACAGAAGATTGACCGCCGCGTTATTCAGCTGTGGGTGCTGATCGGCTGGCAAACATGATCTAGCTGTTTGGGAGAATAAAACTTCAGACCTCAAGACTGATTTATGTAAACTTTTCACTCCACTTAGGACCGAATTATCTTCATGCGCCCAATACATTTGTCAATAAGATTTATATGACACAACCAACATAATCTTGTGTAATTTAGTGCTTCCGGCAGAACACAGGTATCCAACAGATATATGTGAACAGAAGTTGGAAGGAATGCATAGATGTTTACTGAGTTGTTTACCTGGGTTTTGGCAATCGATTTGTTTGCGACATCCCGTCCTACATTTCGCGCAATAACGTAAGTGATTCCCATGTCGATATGGTGAAGAGAAGAAAATCGTTTATACTGTATTGCTGCTATCGACACGAACCTATCGAACGGACATTCATTATTTAGTACAGATTTGAACCTAGCCCTTCGAAAACGCGTTTAAAATGGATATTGTCACGCTTTACTCTTTCCTACGGGAACTTGCGCGTCCACGTCCATCTACAACTAGCGAACCAAAATGATGGCCTTATATTGTTTGAGCAAGTTTAATTACTTACTTAGCTATTCTAATTAACTACTGTGGCCAGTCGACAATCCAGTTGGATCAGACTACTACCCGATTTCACATCGTCTTTTTTGGCTTCTTTGCTGTAAGTGTCTCGTGCCATAAATTTGGTTTCATGGATGCACGAACGAAACTTTTTTATTTCATTTATAACAAGCTAGGGATGAAAAACTAACATGCTGGCTGAAATGATCTTCAATATTTGGAAAATTTCGGATTTAAAGGACAGGATGCAATATAGTCCCTTTAATAAAGCCCCCTCATCTAAGCTCCCCCTAAGTACTCTGTCTCTCTTATTCGGGATCATCCCACTGAGCTAGCTTGATCCAACTTTAATCGGACATTTAAGCACCACAGGTTAGCAGCGCGCTTATTGGTGATAAATAGTGATCGATAGCCTGTTTTTCTTAATACTGTCATAATTGTTTGCCTGGCTCTTTGATTAAGTTGCATTCTGCAGGGCTATCTAAGAAGAAATCATAATGAGAAGGCAGCAAGCACTGCCTACTTAGCCATCCGTATCCGAATGTTTGTATCCAAAACTTCAACTCCATATCCGGGCTTTAATTTTAGAGATTGACGAGATGTACACCACTGATGATTGCTGATTGGGCTGAATAAGTCTGATTTTGGTTGCTGAGCAAAACTTACGTCTCTAGCAAAGAAAAATACAGAAATAGGTTTGCACGTAGTTAAGCTGGCTTTGAAGGATCAATGTCTGATGAAGAAGTGGGGAGATGAAAACTATGTAAACAGAACTCTGGCAACCGGAACCGCCCTTGAATTTTGAGTTTTTCCTGTCCCCTAGGGCTTCGATTTCCACCTGAAACTAACGCTCCAAACAAAGTAACACAGTTTACATGAAATCCACATCCACGTTTTTGCATACCACAAGTAAGGAGAAAGTGACTTGTAAACATAATTGAATTTAACATGTGCGACACTCCCTTGACCATTGACCATTCACCACTGATGTTAAGTAGCGAGTGTAAGGTTTGTCTTTCTGCCAAATCGCTATACAGTTGTTAAGGGAGATTAGGTGATAAGATTGAGGTGTTTTGATTTGCAGAATGCACTGTTCAGCTACTGATCCTGGGTAAAATCAACGGGGAAAGTACCTCGGCTTTCTGACCAAACAGAATGGAATTTTCCCCACCTATGCAGGCCCAGATTGTGTTTGCACGTCTCCATCATATAGTAGTTTCCTCTAACTTCTCCGTAAGGTATATCTTTTACTTTATAAGGATGAGTTACTATGTCCATCTCATAGACGGTCTTCTCGTCGGCTACATCAAGTAAAAGTTCTTGTGTTGTTGTGAAGCACGCTTCTGTAGTGCCCGGCCATTGTTTCTCAAAGACTGCGACGTCATCGCGAGCGCTAGCGTTCCCTTTTTCCGAGTGCAATACTTTGGAGTGTACTTCGATACCTAATGGGATAAGCATTAGCGAGAAACAAAGACAGGTCGTATGACTAGCCAGGCTAGTCCATCTTCAATGACGGAAATAACAAAACCTCACTTCTCTCATTTTCAATGTCATAAATATATTTAGAGGACTGAACAAACTCTTTGGTAGAGCTTGAAACAAGATAAACCAGAAATCCAGTTGAGTTGCTCGTTCCTTTGCGAACAAACATATAGGCCCACGCTTATATTCTCACTTAACGGAAATAATTAAGAGTTAGACTAACACAGGTTTTGGAGTCGCCAGATAAGCCTTTATGTTCAAGTCACCATCATTTGAACAGGCTTCTACTTGTGGTGATAAAATACTACTCTGGTTTTCCAACACTAAGAAGGATGTGCTAGAGTTTATCCTCCATCCTAAAAGACCTTCTCCGTAGTGCATTTCCGTGGCAATTCGGTAGCTTAGATTCTAGTAATCGGACATAAGTCAAACTCTTCTCTAGCCACACTCGCTTGTTGGGTACGCTCATACTTTGTAAAATGTATGGTTTGCCCCATGTTGCAAGAGACGATCTAGCACCGTTCTTGGATGTACCGGCCGATGACCTATCTGTCAGTAGTTCTCCGTTTGACAGATTCACCAACAGTTTGAGCGTACTGAACAATCCCCGCTTGTCTTTAGGTACCTGTAGTGTTCGAGGAGTTTATTGTACAACTCAACCATTCCCAATTACTCTGGTTGGTTCAAAACACAACGCACTGCCAAAATCCGTTCCTTTCTACTGAGCGAAAATGAACAAGGAACACGCACTTTGTGGCTGGCGTTGTTTTACACAAGAGTATTTCCGAGGTATGAATATGCCAACTAGTTTGACATTTTGACAACCGGAAGAAACACTGCAACTACTCACGAAAACCCAAGGCAGAAAGCATATTTAGATCCTCATTCCTTGCAAGTCAACATTTCTTCATCAACCACAAGAAATTCATGTCTCAGGAAATGCTAAAGATTCGTTTCCAGTTAGTGTCTTTCTAGTAAAAAGCGGTTTCTCTCAGTGAAACCTCGAACGTGGTGTGGGACTTGCCTTTCATAGTCTGTGTAGTTTTCGGAAAAGGGAAGCTTGAAGTAAAGGAAAACAAACGTCCTTCACAGTGACTAAAAACCACGTTGATTATATATTCAGAGAGCAAGGTTCAGTTCCTCTCACTCATGGTGTTGGTTTCTTGGCATCAATCACACGGTTACTTGATACCCACCGAATGATCAAAACGCTACCAATCATAGTGTAATCAAAGCGAACAATGCTTATTCTTCCATCGAGTATGCTTGTACACATAGCTATGTGTACTACTCTAAACACAAATTCCCAGGGGTGTGTTGCTTCAATTCTCAAGGACAGTGCAAAACAAGTGGAATTTTCCAATGTTTAGCTCCACTGTATTACCACATAGGTCTCGCGGTAGGTAAACACGTTTCAGGTGGGTGGGTTGCTTTGCCGATGAAAAGCACACTCAGTACGTCATCGAATGGGGTCACATGAAACTGACAGAAAGTCGGCGATGAAACATTGGCGAGCTGGCGTGAATCATAATAGTTTCTGATAAGAATGCAACATAAATGGAGCGGTACTTTTGTGGAATGACAATAGGTAAAGCCGAGATAATGTGCAAAATGGTGTTACAGGCAATGAGCAATCCTCATATTCCATTCTTGTAGCCAATAAAATGCACAACGTCGAAAGCTGTACTCAATAAATCTAAAGATTGGTGTTTATGACAGCAACCGTACCACTTCATGTTCAGCCCGAATGAATTTACACCAGTCTACACATTAACGTTTCCTCATCTGTAAGCGCCCCTACCCATTTTTCGAGCCATTTGAAAAAAATATTCAGACAAAGACAGTCTAAGATAGCAAGTCTAGAGAAAAGCAATTGTGACTCCGTTAGACAACGATGCCAAGTGTCTATCGGTGTTTTACCGTGCTTAAACGTTTCTCGAATTTCTAATGGACATATCGTAGACAGGGGGAAACAAATAATTGTTCTTTCCAGTTGTTGTAACCAATAGCCACACGTTAATATATCAGGATAATACATATGGCCGGAAAAACAGCCGTGAATGACGGCATTCATTTTTTGTAGCTGTCTTAGGCAGCATTCTTGCGGTTGACTATTAGTGCAGTTGCTCTCCATTCAATGCGGCCTACTAACTATGGATGTGATCCAATCTAAAAAAACAACAAGAAGGCATGCTAGTCATTAGGACAGATAATAAATAGTTTCTCCCGAATCGGTCCCGTTTTTAAGGGTGTATGACGATGATGGCCGATTTTGGCAATACATCCAAGGTTGTGAAGTTTGAGTGCTGAAAAATTAACCAAACATTACACGACAAATTAATCAAGTGGAAGAAACGGAACAGGCAATATACTGAACATCCAAAGAGTTCGAAAATACGATGGAAAATACATCTTTTCAAGACTGCTCACTATTTTGTTTCTTCTGGTGTTGACATCCTTCTAAAGTTTTCTGAACCGTTTCGGTGGTTTGTGCGCATGGGTCTCTGGGTTTCGAGAAAATACTTCGGATTTTCTAGCTTCCAAGCTTGGATTGACCACCGGATAGTCTATCGCAGTCTGATGGAGCACGATGTGCGATTCATTATCGATCAAAGCGAAATCGATTACACGCCAAATAGACTGACACATAGTAAGGAGTTTACAAGACTAAGGGCTTACTGTAACGTAGTTCGCTTGAAATAACTATTGGGAAGAAAGATGAAAATGATCTCCCTACAATAACAAATTGTAAATGCTTCTTCGTTTTCGATTCTGAGGCTCTTAGATTTAAGAAAACCGAATACATTTGGTTTTTCGACAAGTACACTTATTTGCAAATCAATTTGGTTTTCACGGGGGACTCAAGTGAACCTCTCGTTTATGGTGTTCTTCAACTGAATGTGCTGCACACAGGCCGCCTCATGTTTCAGTTGGTACGATATTCGAGATATCGCGGTATATTTTCATAAAAAAACTACCCACAAGGTTGCTGAAAACTCTTCGAAAGCCCACGACCGGCTATAGTGATTGTTGAACTTCAGGTTATTCACCTCCTAAGCGTAAACCTGTAACCGCTTATTGAGTTTGAGAGCTGAACAGATGTAGGAGTGCGTAGACTTCTCGCTGAATCACCTGATGAGGGCCTAGCTATGCGATTGCGCGTGCAGCTGTAGTGATCCACGTCTGCTGATAAGTAGACTGTGAAAAACTGGACGCTTTTATCTTTCATGGATGGCTCAGCCCAATAAAGATCAATGTGGCATGCTCATTTAGGCTGAGGATAAGATGGGTGTTTTGGCAGGAAATAATGAAGTCTCAAGACCTTCACCTAAGTCGGTTCCGGGGAGTACATCAGGGTCAAACTATGGCATTGCGCACCACCCACAGGTAGTTGAAAAACGAAATGAATGGTTCTTTAGAGCTGGAAGTTTGGTGTGTGCTCTCCTTCATTACAGACGCTGACTCAGGGGCTATAAGTTTGCTGCCTATTTAGATTAAGCCTAGGGGATAGTGAACAATACGATATTGAAGGACTCTCCCTAAAAAGCAAAGTTGAGGTGAATCACAGTCGCTTTTGTCGTCCGTTCGAATGTCACTTGGTTTAGCAATATTTAGTAGAGAAGTGTAAGCACACTGCCGGAGAAACTTACACCAACACAAGACGTTCTTGAATAAAGAACCTGATAATCGAAGGGCTATGAGAACGATGGTTTGGGTCTTCCGACGACGAAGAATTTGAGGTTGAAATAGATACCGTCATTCAGAGTAGCGATGAAGTACATGGTTGTATCAATCAGCAAATTTTCTTACCCAGCATTGCAGATTACATCCGCGCGTTTGTAAGAAAGAGCTAACCAGGCACAATTTTCCCATCTGTGCCGCTCGGTGGGCTAACAGTTATATTCTTAAGTCCATAGTGTGGCAGGGTTCGTCTTTAGAGTGAAAAAAACATGATTATCCTAATAACTGGAAAACGGAAAAACACCAGTTTGTTAGCCATTCAGATTGATAACCAAATAAAAATACAAGACACGAAGTCCTCCTGATAATGGATTGCGTTCAGTGAAAATGTCTGACAATTTGACAGTGTGCCGGCTTTACTGTATTGGTGAGTTTTCACTCAAAAACTTGTCGTAGATTGTGTTTGGGGACCGGTCAAACATCCCTAAAAATGACAAGCACACTCAATGCACTGCTGCCTAAAGCATCAAACTTGTCCCACATAACTTTGTCTAAATGAATTTTAGCAGAAATAGTGATTTTAATTTTTAATAGCTCAACCTATTTTGCCTACTCTCAGCTATATCGAAAGTGTGTCTGCATTTGCACCACAAATGCAACACAAACAAACATTGCAGATTCCTTTTGGAGGTTCACTGACGGTAAGAAAACTCAAGGGCTCCACGAAATTTCCGGATCGCAAATGGAATTCCCGCAAAGAAGAAATTACTTTGTCCGGTTTAATAAATGCGTCATACTTAAGGGGAATCACCGTAGAGAGTTTATAATTTAACACAGTTTGAATTCAAAGGAACGCTTGTCAGAAAATAGCTTTGCAAACGATTTAACGGAGGATTGTTTGGTGGATGTCGATATACACCAACCCCAGACCACCGATATGAGGTTTTCAAAAGTACAAATCAATTCTCTGCAGAAGTATTTATTCAGGTGTCTGATAAACATTTATTATTATTGTCACAGCGATTATGCGATTATCATCTGTCGTAATTTCGGTGTCATATGATGCACTACAAAGGTGTCGTCACCTAAGACGTAACGTAGCAACCATGCGTTCGAAGATCTATTAGTAGATTTTGTGACCTGATATATCAGACATATGACTCTGGTGTAGATTATGCAGGAACAATTTTCTTAAAGGACGTGCATCCTACGAGGAAGTATTCAAACATAAATATAGGTTAGTAGTGGCAGTTGATCGTTGCAGATGCAGCGGAGAAATCCTGCATTGTTGATAACCCACTTACTGCACTTGGGGATCAAGTAACATACATTTTCGATGCTATTCGCCACACGGCAGCTAGATTTAACTAAAAGATATGACCGAAGAAAAGTACTGTGAACACTTAGTGAGTAAAATATTTACCCTGTCCTAACACTGAGGTTGCCTCATCGGTGGAGCATAGTGGCGGAGTGGGCGTGTACCATTGAGAGTGAGATCTCTAGTCAGTAAGTAATGAGACTGGAGAACACCTATTCTAATATACTCTAACACGCGAAGCTATTTCAGAACTTCAAATAAGTGTCAACAGTCATAGGATTTTCCTAAGTCTTGTCTCATACAGTGTCTCGTGTCCAAAGTCCAACTATCTAACCTGGTAATGGTGAACACTGAACATTCTCGTAAGACGCATCCACAACGTTCCTCAACCCGCCGTTGCAGAATCGAGCTAATAGCGATGAACTTTGAAAACTCACTGAATCCTCAAAGCTTCTTCACGTGCTTTATTCTACTTGCTGATCTTGTGCTATTCGTTATTGACTGCGTTGTCACGAGTCTTCGAATTGCTGCCCTGATTGTACGGCTAGTAAACCTGGGCTTAACGTTCAGTTTAAAATAACATACGTCTCGTCTTTCAGATGACCTGACAAAATATTTAATTGTCCTGATGGTTACTGCAAACTGATGTGACGTTGAAGTGGAGCGTAGCAAAAGGTAGTTTGATCAAACTCTGTCCCTTAGGCCTAAATGGCGCCTGTACCTAGGAATATATTGAACTCGCAACAAATCACTCTTGAATTCATAATGAAAAGTTTCGGGACTACTGACGAATAGTTTACTGAGTTTGTGGAAACGATAAACATGAAATTAAACTGTACCATTTGAGCTGTTTGACTTGGTATATTATTAGTGTTAGCCAATCTTTGTCAGCAAAATACCAAGTATAACAGTCGCAGACAGCCATAGCTTTGAAACACTGCTGTACACACACGATCAAAGGACCAAAGTCTTTTCAATAGACAAAACTGGACATGTCAGCGTGATGAATAACATGGTTTCTGGTGACTTGTAACCAGGGGGAGGAATTAGATGTGACACGATATACCTTCAAATTGTCTTGTGTCACGCCAAACGTAATGTGTGCCAAAAACTTCGAACGCATCCTTCCAGCTGTATCTTAATTATTTATTATCGGTGTATATATCATCAGACCCAACCACCACTTAAAATACATTCGCGGTATTTTCAACTCTTCTTGCCAATGGATTGTTGGCATGCAAGGTTCGATCGGGAGGGCAGCATTCTGTTTCGTTCAATATCCCGCGTAGGTAAAAGAGGATAATCTATATGTTCTAGTCTGATGTCGTTTTAGTGCGCTAATTGAAGAAACAGTTGATTAAGTTTCTTGCTGACTCTGGTACAGAATATCGAAAGCTCTGTCCCATATTGAAGAGGAACGTCACCACCTGGCAACCACGCCGTTCAAACGAGGTAGTGTTGCAACAAAACAGTCCCTGAGTTCCTATCTAAAGGATCCATTCGTTGGTAATCCTGAGACTTTGTCATGAATTCCGCTACACTGTTCTTCCTGTAGGGCTTTTTCGTGATTGAAGTGGAGTAATATTGATTCTACTTATAACTGGCTTCCTTCAACCCACTATACCCTGATATCACTTCTAGTCTTGAGGATAAAACAGTGCAAAAATAAGTTTAATTGATAATCAGAACTGTAAGAAAGTGTGTGTAAATCACAACTTACACAGCAAAATAAACCTGAACTTGACGATACGTTTACATGGTAAAATGTAGGATTGTTCCGATGTTCAAAGAGGAAGGGTATCAAAGAAATTCTGGTGGTGAACGCTGGAGAAGCTGAGATCTCAGTTGCAACTAGCCATTGCATTCGAAATGTTATACTATAAAATCCGTGAAGCTGAGACCGAGGGCACGTCACGGTAAACAAGTGCTCCTGTCCGCCCCTCATTGAGTCTTAGGCCGCTGCACTGGTTACCGGGAGGCTATTGAACGTTATTAATTTCATCCACCTGGTCACCAGTATATGTTTTAGCTTACGTTTTGACTGCAATTAAAGTTACTAAAGTCCACTATATTTTGGCATCTTTGGAGAAGGCATCCATGTTTGACTGACCCCTCAAAGCTTCTATTACATCTGGGAACCCTGAAGTAACCAGTCCAGACGGTGGACGGTTCTTAAGGCGGATTGTGCTAGAATTCAATCAATTCAGTCACTAATTTTTAACAATCTGATGTACCCACACGTTACACCCGCAGGGTTGGAAGATCATCCGTTGGTAGAAAGGACAAATGACTGTTTTTCAGGCTTGCGGTGTGACGGAAATTAACCCACTATCTGACTCTTGTTGCACTGCAGTGAAGTGCAGACAGGCTGTAAAACCAGTCTGATGAAGTATTCTTGTTTGCGAATTACACTAGAGTTAACAAGTGGCTCAAATGAACCTCTTGTTTACAATAGTCTTCAACGGAATGTGCTGCATCAGGTCTTGTTTCACCTGGTAAGATAATCAAGATATCGTAGTATATTTTCTGGATGGAACACTATTGAGAAGGTCGATGGAAACCATTCAACAACCCGCTGTCCATTTTCTCCCGATTAAAAAATTCATTTCCTTATATAGGCTCAATTTCCATATGCAATTAGTGAACTACATCTGCAAAGATTCTGACACGTAGCTGGCTCAGTGGTTTGGTCCCTGACTGAGTTATCATTGATTAAGTGGCTGACGTGTAACGCGCGCAACGATCGGCAGGTTCAATCTAAGGTACAGTTTTACACGCAAGTATATCATAGTCCATTAAAAATTTCTTGTTTGAAGACTGCTTTATCCTGTTCAACCTACCAATCGACCAACCAACCAACCAATCGATTGCATACCATCCAGCCTGAGTGGAACAAGCTAAGTGAATTTGACTGGTCTCACCAATGTGTAGCAAGAAGAGGTCCAGAAACGGATACATTAACCATCTTATCCTGCTGTCACCATGTAACGAAAAACTGGGCTCAGAAATCAGTGAGAATTGGCTTGTAGAAGCCCAACACATGGCACATTCGTCAGACCTTTTTGTCCTTGAAGGAAAATGATCGTGGTGGAACTGATCCAAGGAGGATAATTGTTAAACACCACAGCTTTCCAGCCTGATATTCGGAATAATCAAGTCCCCAGTCCTTTGTCAGCTCAATAAGATTCATTAAACCGTTCTGGAATGAAGGAGCTGCTAGCGGCAGTGAATTGTTGGAAACTTGTTTTGACGGTACGGCAAACAATTGCCAACTGCGCACCACCATGAGAAGAAAATTAAAGTGCTTGCTGACTACACCGGTAAACGTTGTTTCCAAGAAAGAAATGGATAGCTGTACAAATCTTAACCATGGCACAGTATTACCTCAAGACATCTTGGAGGGAAATTTGCTGAGGTCCCAACCAGCTTGGTTCACAGATGACTTGATCACATTTCAGTCCTTTGTGAATGCCTTCAATCAGAGGAAGTACGAAGCACTTATTTCTTCCGCTTACAGCCTACACGAAGTCCATCTTAGAGGGCTAACCAAGCTTAGAAACCAGAGGCTGAATAAGCCACTTTCTTTCTGTGTCGCGCGCTCCCTCTGGTTACAGGTTCGTACGGAGGGCGTCAGGCCTTTCCAACCATGCAAAAACGACCAATCTGCGTGTATATAACGAATTCTGTACGGAAGCATGGGTGACCGAAGATTTATTCGAGAAATGGTTGAGTAAATTTAACAGCAAGGACATCCGAAAAAATAATGTGTTCCAAGGAGGTTCACCAAACCATTCAAGTTAGTAATGCTTAACTAGTCCTTCTATCTCTTGGAACGTAACATTTTGCCTGCGGCATTAGATACAGGAATCTTTGAGTCCATAAACATGGACTACCGAAGATGCCCTCTGTCACATGACTCACATTAAGCGAGATGCATATATAACTCCAATTGTCTTCACCCATTCTTCTCACGATTTTCAGTGGTGTGACCCCCGTTTACGGATCCGGAACGCCTGAAACGGTTTGCTTAGTGCGACATTCCACAAATGGTTCAATGAGCATGGTTTCGGAAAACCCACTGGTCTTGGTAGCCCTGCTGCTGAGTGGATGGCAACGTCTAGGATACACTTTTACCGTAATTTTTTATGAGCCGAACTCCTGAAGAGTAAGCAGCCATTGATGGAGTTTTACAGAAACCATAAAGACCTTATTAGAGGACCATATAAATGCTGTGGAACTCTAAGGGGACAGCACAAATGAGAAGTGGGGTATTGGTGAAAAACAATTGACTACATAACTGGGTGTTAAACTCATTGAAAAGCAAGCAAGCAAGCAAGAAAGCAAGCGAGCTTCAGTTTCTCTCAATTGTTTGTTCCTGGGGAGGACAAACAAACAATCAGAGAGACCTATGAGCGCTATACTGTATTATTCCGCGTTTGACTGCAGTTTTCTTTCGCATATTAGCATCCATAATAGCGGCAATTTCGTAGCAGTCACGTCATCTTCACTTAACTGATCCACTTTGTCCTCGATCTTGAGTTCAAATTCTTCTGTCCAGTTAAATAAATCTCATCGGATGCTTACATTATTAGTTGCTTGTGCATGTTCTGTTAATAATAAGTTGAATTTCAAAAAGCTGGGCCTTAGGAGTCCTCGGTTCCAAATTGGAACCCATCAGGCTGGCGATGAATGTATTAATCCGAAAAACTAGGTTTCTTATGGGTGGGATTTTTCGAGCCTGATCATATCTTGCGTATAAACATCTCCTTCCCGGAAAGCAGTAGATATGCCGCGAGAACCAACGACATGATAAGATAACCAACCAAATGCATAGTAGTAGTCTGACTGACTCGAGATAGTCAGCGACCAACTAAAGCAAAGCCTATCTTTCGGTTGAGGCTTCTAAAACTATACCGGTTTCCTTGACCGAGTAAACTACACCTAAGTTTGCTGAAAACTATCCAACGGCACATTTCTGGCTTCTACCTTCTTAAACCTCATCGGGCAGACATGGTCTTCAAGTTTTACTCAACCCTGTGCTCTACAAGAACGCCAAACATCACGCAGTTGTCGAGAAAATAAACAGTGGGTATCGTGCCAACCGGAAGAAGAGACTGCTTTTGTACAGTTGAACAAAATCATGAACAGAATATTCGTTTGAGTTTCTCGTTGATTCACTTAGAAGTAGTGCTTAAGGCACTGGAATGGAACACCAAATATTAGAATCCGAACAATTCGTGAAGGCCATGGTATCTCATGCGTTTCGAAGTCACCATGTACATTGTGACACGTGAACTCAGTACATTGTGATTATGTTTGTATATGTCTGTGATATCGCGAAGCTGATTGTATCGCTCTGTAAATGCTTAGTTTGTTGTCCGGGTTGATGGTGATAAGAGTGATTCAGTGCACATGTTTCAATCGTCAAGCGGTTGCGCCGCTTCTGTGATGCTTGCTCGCAACAGAACGGAGGACGTGCTCTGCTACCAGCAAGCGTATACGCTATAGTTCACGTTACGCTGCACATATGTTTTCGGCCGTCGCTGCTAACTTACGACCGGCACCGATTTAATCAAGTCAGACAAATTAACCTTAGTGTTAAGAGGCAAATTCAAGTGCAACAGTAGTCTTGGATGAGGTCAAAATGGTTAGGATAGGCAATGCAGTCAACACATGGCCATGTGTGTGCTTCATCACCGTTCCACACGCGCCACGGTATACAGGACAAAACGATTCACCAGTATACATAACAAAATGCACAAAGTACGGGAAGTTACTTTGATGGAAATTCTTTTCAGGTTGTAATAACCAACATCGCTGAATACATGAACACATTGATGCATCTGGGACAATGTCTATTCTGTGAAAGATTCTAATTGAAACGTACTTAGGAAATTGGTTCGTGGTTGTGCTTGAGTAGTGTTTTTCCGCGGTTGTAGATTTAGTGTAGGCTTCCGGGATTTTCCTCTGAGCTTGTCAAGCATGAAAGTGGTTTACGCATGGATAAATATACAGCAACATATTTATATATATTGACACAAAATTATAACCTTGTGGAGGTGACCAGGGTTGTGAGCTGATAAGGCCAATAGAACTATGCCGATCAGAATATTGGCTTCTTCTGTTTTAACCTCGCAACATTTGAGGGCTAATAATGGACAGCCGAATAAGAAGCAGTGAGTTCTTTTGGTATGAAAATTTACCCATACGTATAGCTGGAGGAAAAGTCGTACTTTTCGATGCGGAGAGACGGTGAAGGAAGTGAGCTGTTTGCTGCAGGCCACCAGCGCCCATTTTGCCTCCGCTAACGTAGAGAAGCAGGTCGACATAGTTCACTCGAAAATCCACACACTCTACCTAACCAACAGTTAATCGTGACTATCGGTGTATATTGATTAGTATAAGCGAGACACTTTTAAAAGCTGCCTAAACCTCAGTTGTTGTTCACGGTTGCCTTATCCTCTTTTTCTTTGGGCCGAGTCACTTGCATATCATTGGATGAACAATGTCGCTTTGGAAGACTACAAAAGCGCATCCGAGACAATAACCACTCACGAGTACACATGATAGTCGCAGTGTACCATGCTGTCGTATTGCTTGCCCACCTCAAAACACAGACGGTAAACTCGTGAACTCTCACATGCAAAATCTGCGGCTTAGGCCCACGCGTTTGTCGAACCCCGCCCCCTCTTCACCTTACGGAATCAGTTTACGGATGCTGAGGCATCTTGCATCACAGGCAACTGCACCCGTTAAATCATGCGAAAGCATGATATCGATTGGCGTTCCTAAACATCAGCTATGCGAGCAGCTAGAGAATGCTCCACGAGGCCGAGAAAGATGGAAGATGCGACACAAATACGGAATTCATATGAGTTTGTAGGCGATAAACGTTCATTTGACACTATGAGAAAATTGGTCACTAGAAGGAGACACCTAGTTAAAGACCATATATACAGTCGTGACGCACTGCGATACCCAGTTTGTATGAATGAACACAAGTATTTCGTTAGCAAAAGACTGGTAATGGAATTATTGATACAAATGAACATATGAAGTCGTGCAACTCATCACCTTAAGATAAAACGAACCTGTGGAACATCAGCATTCCTATGCCATATTGGTCACAGGCACTAGCATGCAAGCTTAGAGGTACTTACTATAGTTCATAACAAAAAATTTATAAACCAATTGTGCCCGTAAGATCCGTTTTCTCAACAGTAACAGAATATTTCGTTTTGCGCAGCTACCGGTGAATTTGTCTTGGCACTATAGTTCAGGGGAAGTGCAGCATTATACGAAAACACAAAAAAATGGAGAGTACTTATTCTCATTGTTTAGCGCAGCACTATTACTCAATGTAACACCGTCATGCCTGGGTCTGCGGGTGGATGCGGAAAGCGTTTCAGGAGTAGGTTTCTAGATTATGCTCATTTGGGTTCACACCAGATCCATTGACATACATGCAGCAGGAGGTCAGCTTCACTCAAATTTGTAGATTACACTTGTGGCTTTAAGCAGACATCCGGTAGTCCAGATGGCAGGGAAATGCCAACGACAAGTTGAAATTTAAAGTCCAAATACGCGTAGCCTGAGGGTCGGCTTCATCTGCCAGTTTAAGGCTTTTCGTTTATGCTGCTCTAATTAGATACCTCATCTCAAGATATACCAAAACCTTCTCTACTTTCTATAGATACTTATGCAGGTGTGTGCATATATATATATATAATACACCAGCCTTCGAAAGCGATTCGTCTAGAAGGCGGTTTAGGGTAACCGGGCGGGGTGGTGAAAGCTTACTGCTTGGACCTTAGAATCAGTCAGTGTGCTTTTAGATATGCTGAAGCTCCAGCAGTTCCCAACGTACTGGGTATTAGAAATACTAGATCAATTGTGATTAATTTCTGTCAGAGCTTCCAAGCAATGTCTTCATATTGTAAATCGGTCTATTATTGAATTAGCTGGAGCTATTTGGACTAGCGTTCTTTACTCATTTTAACTAGAGGGCTCCGGAAGCTTACGTGACAGGACAAGCTTATGATGTTGCCCAGTTTTTCATAAACACAATGCCACGAAAGCATTTTACGCCAGGTGGAAGAGGATATCTACGGGACTCTAAAAAAGATCCACACATTGGAGTGCAAATAAATGAGGCCGCATTTTTCGTAGAGATTCCGGTTGTAAACCTTAAATACCTACTTCAGTGATGGACCACTTAGAATTCACCTCGCCAAAAATGTACTTTTAAATTACAAAGCTTGGTGGGAAAATGTCGCACCTATCCTCTTTCGTTCCGAGAATCGCAGAATGTGCCAAAATTTCGAAGTAGACGTTCAGTAATGCACTACCGCATAGGCACACTCCTAGACAGTCACTCAAGCCACCACAAAAACAATCAACCCACCTACATACGGTCGATAGTCAATGTAGAATTTTGAAGACCACTGTATTTGCCAAATTCCACTTTCGACAAATATCTGCAATTTCATTGTTTGCCAAGAACTAGGGAGGAAGAGAGGGGAATATTTTTACCTGCTCGTTTCGCATGTGCGACCGGCACAGACTGATTATCAATAATTCTTAGAATGCACGAGAAAAAGACGACGCTCAGTTATTTGCAAGTTGAAGTAATTCACTGCTCATGGTAAGCAGAATAACCTGTTGAAGTCAGCAGAAAGTTCTTAGAAGACTTGTACCCAAAAATGAAGTTCAATAAATGCTCCTGAAAGCATTTGGGTGTGTCCTATAATGGCGACTGCTTTTACAACATTGGTTTATGTAGTTACTGTCAGCAGAAGCAGACGTTGACCAGTAAACTGTCTGGCTACGAATCTACATGACACGCATGGCATTTCATGTGTACTTTTCTAAACACTTTTCAAAGGTAGGGGTGTTACATGCAAATTATCGTAGTGTTCTTTCTGGATAAACCTCCAATGAGACGACATAAATGCAAAAAACCCTACCTTACATGATGAAGTTTCTTTGAAAATTTTTCGCCTACTGGTCACTGTGCTTTAGTTGATCTAATATTCTGCTGGTACAGCTCAATGACGAACAAGACTACTCCGATTACACTGTACAGTTTCAGGTAAGTAAAATACGCAACTGAATTCCCTCCACATTCCCCATTAAGTTAACTGAGTGCTTTAAGGAGAACGGTTAAAACAGGATCACGGTGCTTCCCTGGCCATTTCACTGCCTAGCCACCCGGGTACTGCCATTTCGAGGAAGATTTAACCTTTTAGGCCTCAAGCTGATAGCTTGATCGATAACTTGCTATTTAAAAATTTGTTTTATTTGAAGTACTTCGGGTTTTCGGCCCACTGTTCTGAGCCATAATCTGAATAAGCTAAGTAGTGTAGAATTCTTAGACTTTTACTAATGCTAAGCCTTATAAGGATTCTGGATTTGTTAGTTTGTTGACAGCAGCCTATAATGCCCCGGCTACAAGGGGAAAAGGTCTGTTGGCCGTTAGACGGTTATATCTCTCAACTTTGTCAACCGATCTTTTGTTGGCGGAAGGCTTCTCTCAAGGGTATCAATATGCCTATTACCCAGGAAAAATGCTTTATTGTCGGTTAAGGTCTACGCCACGCAACAGTAGGACGCCGATAAGTAACTAACTGACAAGATTAAATAATTGCATACCAGACTCAGAAACCAGACTGAAACGCTCGTTTATGATATTTCTTGATGGCTGATTAGTTCTTCCCTTGTGGTGCTCAGTTACCTTCTCTTGCATTACTAGTCACTAAGGTAAATTGGCGGACAGTTAGCCAAAAATGTCACACCACAATGTAATAATTTTCACTGTGATATCTTTGGAATTATTGAAACAACATTCTAGGTTGCATGTTCATGATAACTGCAAAACCACTGTAAACTACAGTGGCAACAGCCTCATGCGGGTTCCCTAATCCTGCTGCTCATTTATCAGGAGAAGTACACTTATTCGGTTTCTCAATTTACTACTTGCGCAGAACTTACGGTATGAAAATGCGTGATGTTTGTTTGCATCTATATTTCCAACGTGACTTGACTGCATTGTTTACAAACCAAAAGAATTCAGTTATTCCAAATATGTAACATTGCTAACTCTAAGGAGCACACGTTGTTTGCATACTACTATCGCTACGTGCTTACGCCTATCTATGTTGTTAGTGACATCAAAGCAGAACGAGTACCTGTGATTAACACACACAGAACAGCATCCGTTTCTCACATGAGGAATTTCCGACCGCTTTGAAAAATCAAAGGGGATAAGGCAGTTTACTGTTTCTGCTATAGTTTTGAGTTCTTTATACCCTGGACATAAACATAAGTTCTACTAGTATGCTACTCATTTGCGCAAACCAGTGTGAGATGAGCCGCTTGATTGGTGATGAAAACATACGCCAAGTATATTGGTGAACATAAGGTGCTTATCATATGGTCCACCTGAACACGCTAGGTTTGATGACACACATGTGTCCTTGAGGGTGTTGCCAGAGTTATGGGCGTGAATTACCAGTTCTACACAGTAACCGTTTCATCCTTCAATATGACAGAATAATAAACGAATGTTAGCGACAATATTCTCCTCATGGAAACGACAAGTTGCTTGCTGAATGTTGCTTCCCTTTTAGAAGAACACAAGAAATGAACTCTGTTTCATTGGCTTCAGTTGTTATCATGATCTTTACCTGAGTTAAACTCCATAGTTCAAAACTTCACTACATTTGAACTCAGTTGTTTTGAATGAATCATCCTAATTCTTTGTTTTTGGGGTCCGTTCACCAATTTGGCAGATCTGTGTCTCATTTTCGAGGCTTCAACTACGTACATTTCACCTTGCATTAGGACCAGGTTTTCCCCACAAGTGTTTATTATATTTCTTTGTTTACTTGGATGTATGGATAGATCTCTCTTAACATTACTCAAATTAACTTGAACTTACTCAGAAATGCACTTTTAAATTTCCCCCTCCCATCAACCCTCGCTTGCCAACCGCTTTAGTTCCAACTGTGCGTATTGTTGAAAAAACGTATGACTACGCTGAACTTCGCCCTACCAGTATCGGTTTTTCTGTTATTTGCTCATTAGGCGCCAAAAGCAATCAGTGTTTCTCATCCTCTGGTTTAATTTTCCATCGCGCAGGTATTTCCCTAGATTCAAGACAAATAAAATCCATTAATAGGGGACGACAAGAAACATACGGACATCATATCGATCAGTCATGAATTGCCGGTGTCTTGCGATATAAATCCACTGCAGTTGCAACGTTTCCAGAGTGTCACGTGTTTTTCGCATGCATGTCGCAAACTGTCACAGCGCTCTTTTGGACGGGTCGATAGTGATTCGTGTTCACTCCTCTGAATATCATCACAGAATGCTTCTGATTGGGCAAGTAGCACTTCTTCTATTTCAGGCAAAGAAACAAGAATTTCGAATCACTATTCTAATTTTGTGGTCGCATAGTTTTTATTTCAAATTCCTTTACAACTTGTGCACTGATTAATTAAATTGGTTAAAATTATCGACTGGGGCGAGCTAAAGTAAGAAGTAAGTAAGAACGCATCGGTGCACAAGGACCACGCAATCGTAACATTTATTACAGCAAGCCGTCTTGCTTTTCGGCATTTTTCCTGCAATCAAAATACCACTACGTAGCGCAATTTTCAGGGTTGACAGATTTTTATCAAGACGTCAGATTGGAGAAGAATTAACTAATGTACACGGAGACTGGCCTTTACTTTTCATGAACCATGGTTGAATTAGACTTGGCTGCAACTGGAGCCAGAATAATAATGAAGTATGCGGGAAATCTGTACAGGGTTTCCAGTCTGTTTTCACCTCTGTTGTTCTATGGATCTAACCCTAATTCCAGTGTCTAAAGTTTATCAAAACAAGAATCAGATTCTCGATGTTTATCAGATTGGAACTTTATTGGATGCCCCTTCCTTAAGGGGCTCATATGGTTCGCCTTCACTTAATGCTTCATTGGTACATATATCAACAGAAGACTTACGACAGCATTACCACTAAGCGCTGTACACACCAAGAGTTATTCCAAACACTCAAAACCGAATGGCGAGTTCTCATTTCAATGAACAAATGAATAAGTATGGAGAGATTTTGCTAATTGTATTCTACCGGGCAAGTGTAGCAGCAAAATGATAAACCAGGCCGGACTACTCAGCGACAGAGCCATACCATTGTTTTTTTTGCAACTTTTGGACTTGTCAAATTTATTACCGGATTTTGGCTCCAACTTCTCCTTACGAACTCTTTCACATGACCGTCTTTGTTCTCAATCATTCGTGAGAAGGCCCTTTTACATTCAACTGCCACTTATAAGTAACGGCCTCAGGAGAAGTGGCAGACCGCCTAACTGTATAACTAAGATGAACTTCAAATGCAGAATAGCTAAGGAGAAAATTCTGCAATGGTTGATTTCTCAACACGAATCCTAAGGATGAAGTTTCGCACCACGTCTCAAGTATGGTCATCTTTTCTTTGGTTTGTGAGTGTTCCTAAAGAATCAAAGAGCATTTGTTGATTCGCAAAAAAACTGAAGCAGCCAAACCCGTGGTAGGCGCTATCGACACAAACCACCTGATCAATCGGATCGAGTCAATCAGCGTAATATATCGAGTGTCTAAAATGGGTCGAAGGCCACCGGTCAGCAATGCTCGAAAAAGCTGAATCGATCGCCATTCGGATATGTAGCCACTCTTTGCTATCAAAACAGCTACTTGAATGTTTTCGTATTGACTTGCCCCACCGATCGAACTTCCTCCCCACTAAGTAGGAGGAGTTTTTTCCTTGAAACCAATAGCATAGCAACAGTGTATAGTATTTCAAACTAGTTTGCTATTTTATTGCTGCATTTGCCATAGAAGACGAAACTTAAAGCGGTCGCCCATGGTCCTATGTGCTTCTCAAAAGTTAGATGGAGCGAGTGTTTTCCGTTCAAAATAACCAGGTCTATGATAGACTACTGTGCACCTCATATAAGCTAACGATCATGCAGAATGGGCGGACTGTGGTACACCCTCTGAGCAGTACAACAGAATGCACATTCTCAGGACGTACCTTCGTCCAAAATCCCGGAGTGTATTCGCAAGTCTTAATCCATCGTCCGTATTCCATTTTTCGTTCGTTTCCTATAAGTGAAAGAACCACATAAGTGTAGTGACAACATTATTAATCCAGATAAAATCACCGTGGATTGCATCGGTTCTTAGTAAAAGGCCGGTCTTATATAAGTTTCGCGCTTTTCGTCCACACCAACAACAGAGTTGAGCCTTACAAAGATAGCATGCGTGAGCCGAATTCTTTGAAACTGCATTTGACTGGCGGCCCTCTCCTGACGTGACGGTTGTGAAATATCCTTACTTTTCCTGCCACTTAAAATAAATGAGAAAAATAATGGTAACTGCGATTTGCGCCTTTAAGTTTCTTACTAGTTTCTTACTGGTGGTACAAAAAAGGCAAGGACAAAAAAGGACAGTAATTTCAGACCAACTGAAATTCTGCCACAGAGCAATGAAAGCATATAGGCACTTTTTTTAGGGTGAGCAAAATGTTTGTCGGAAAATTTACACTATTAGTAAAGAACGAACGACGACTTCCCGGCAAGCTAACTTTTCAGTAAGCCCCCTGATCAAAAGGTTATATATTTTGTCAGTTTTAGCATACTTTTAGTTTTATTTTATCGTTTTGTAAAACCTTGAATATACATCACCACAGTTAGGCGACTTTTCTCAAAATAGAGCATTCTGACAATGGGACCGGTTTTAGGGTGCATGGTAACATTTTTGTCACTGTTTTTTGGTCATCATTTTGGGACGTTTCAAGGGAAGACGGAGTTGGTCCGTCATTGAATATGGCCTCCACAGAGGGAAGTACTCGTGAGATATAAACACTGGAGTGCATCAGCTATTGATTAATTCATAGGAATGTCTGATTACTGGTGAGTGGTTGAACTTACTTCTCAAATTAACTGCCTTTGTTGGGTGAAAGCCGTGACGCACCCAAACAACTGACGGTACTCGTTCCACATAATATCTGAGTGCTCTAAGGAACGCGAGTTGTGAAACTATACTACGACTGCATGACTGCGATTATCTTGATGACCTAACGAAAGTTAGTCTGTTTTGAAGGAAGACGTTAACCGCAAGGAATCAGAAGGCTTTGCTCTCCCGATAATGTCTTCCATCGACAATGGATATTGCTTAATCCAACGCCATCCGATGCTACTGATCTAACTTGGAACGCCGCAATATCGCTCAGTATTGTTCTGTCACTAGTCCACTATCTTATTTCAACAGTAGAGTCAATGGATAGTTGTCCTATACTATTCGGTTTCAAGAAAGTGATTCATTGTTTAAAGGATGTGGAAGTTTCACAAATTTACAACGACCATGTCTGTCATTCCATTAAGGTTCTGCACGACTTAGTTGTGAGCCAAATAAAGCTACAAATGAATTCCGTAGTTCGTCTTCAAATGGTTGACACATTTTTCTCCAACGTGTTTAGAATTCATCGTACGATTTTCACCCATTAATTCATTGATTCAATCACATAATCCTTTTTAAATGAGAGGTTTCACTTCAATTATCGTTTGTAGTGTGAGAAGATTTGGGAATTTTAGCAAAGATTTTGACCTGTGATTGAAGCTAACCCCTGCCAAAAAGCCGAGAATCATTGAACAGTTGTTTCGTATTTGTTACGGATCATCAGAAGTGCGCAGTGCTGAAACTACTAGCCGGAGGGTCATGGGTTCGGGACTTTCTGAAGTTTCGTGAGATTCTCACTCCCGATGATTCTCAATAAGGCGATAAAAATTACACATTTATGTAATGTATTATTGTTTTGCCATTTTAAAAAAACACAATCTACTCAAAAACAAAGTTTATTCATAAAATTCCTATCATTAATTCTTTTACAAGCCCAGCCCAGTCAGAAAAGCAGAGAGATGAACAAATCTGTGGATTATGCTACGACTGGTCGAAACTGTCATCGCGGGTGCAAAACGACAGATGTCCAAGGAGTAAAAATCTAAAGCCCCAGTTCGTTATACTGCCATGGTAACTTGGCTGTTTCCACATTCCCAGAACGGTTGCTTCGATGTCATTCAGATGCCATTCTTTGGGGAGGAGCTGGCTCCCAGCAGAAGTAGCTTTGCTAGGTTGTTATTATGATGTCTAGGTTTTTTAGTCCAGCACATTTGACAGTTCTCATACTGCTCATAAAATAGCATCGTGGCCACCACACGAAGAATTTTCTTCAATAAATTCATAACTATAGGTCCTATTTGCATTGGGCAGGCCTACGATGTCTTGGAGTTTAAACGAGAAGATTAATTTTCTATTGAGGAAAACTTTGGTAGATCAGGTAGCGTAGATGGTCATTGGTGCGTTCGCGGAGCCGGGCAATTTGATTGCAAACGTTTCATCACCATTCCAGGTGATATCATCAGTGCGCTGTTAGAGAGCGTAGTGGTGCGTAGCGATGGGTAATCGCACAAAATCCTGGACACTGTCGGCTAAAAGATATTACTTAAAGATAGGTTGTCATTGAACACTTGATTTGGATATACTGCTGACAGCAGTGTTACTTCCCACAAAATAGTCCACCCAAAGAACTATTAAGTGCGCGGCAGCTAATCCTCCAGTAATTTTATTTGTTTAAAATGCAGTGGAACTCAAATAGACAAATTTTCATTTTGCTTGCAAGCTCATATGACTGCAATTTACATTTCACAGGTTTAAACTTGTAAACATACCGGCTGCTAAATCAAGCAAACGACATTTGAATATGCTCGGCATTTTTCGTTAACCTCCCACTTCAAAAAGGTCCTCAAACCTTGTATTCTGCTGGTTACCTCGCCCAGTACCTAGTTCTACTGTGCTGTCAATTGTGAGATTTCATGCAGCTTCCTGGAGCCATGAGTGACTGTGATTGGTTGATATTTTAAGAGGATAACTGGAAGGTTCACACACATTTGCGGAAAAGTTTTCAAAATATCCTGTTATTTATGTTTGAACAAAATTAAAGTGGCAACTTGAGATTAAAGCCAACTGCTCATCACATGGAATTAGAACATTTCCCGCCAAACGATGTGTACTTGCAAGGCATAAGCTTTCGCGTCTTGTGTTTTTTCAAAGACAGCTGCAGCTTACGAAACAAAGCGCGTCATAACCACAAAAGACATATTTTAGTCATGAGAACAAGTTTTTTATTCCATAAAAAAAGAAAGATTTTAGTGACAATTAATTTTTGGCAGCCGAATGCATTTAAAAGACTACCGCCACATTTGAGGCAGATGTCAATCTACATTGTGCGCAACACCAAATTATTTCACTTGACTAAATTTGGTGGACCGTTTATCCCAAGTGAACTACGTTGTAGAGTTCATTAGCATTCACTGTCAAGTAAATGTATTTGTGCTTAAAAGTAGGATAGAGTGAAGTGCCATGAAC
Source organism: Clonorchis sinensis (assembly GCA_003604175.2). NCBI lineage: Eukaryota > Metazoa > Platyhelminthes > Trematoda > Opisthorchiida > Opisthorchiidae > Clonorchis > Clonorchis sinensis. The sequence continues at coordinate 116,031,876 of CM030369.1, forward strand.
TAATATGTACAGAATGTGTTGTAGTATGCTTGCGCACTGATGTTGGTCACTCGAAAGGTGATCAGTTTGCCAACCAATGGCCGAGCTCGGTCAAAGGGCGGGAACTAATGAACACACCAGAGTTGTTGAATTTCAAATCTTGCATACTCCATTTGTTCTTGCCATATCAAAGTGATCTTCTCACACTTTTATCTTTACTTCTGTCCTTGCGCATTATTTTTCTGATATCAAAGACGCCATTATTATTCGAAGAGTCAATTGACTGGAGCTTGTAACTGCTTCAGATATTTCCAAGATGATGCGAGCATTATCGTACGTTTGAGAAGATCCCTAATACCCGAAGCAGCTAGTTGATTTAAATATAGAATTGCAGCACCTGGAAAACCTTTTTGAAAATATGCGCAAATAACAACATTATTACTGCTAACCAAGTGTAGAAAGTATGAGACTTGTCGATTATCATTTGCACCTACCAGGACTAGTAAGAGTGTAAGAGTGGAGCGGTCGGGAATTTCCAGAGCTACTTTTCCGTAATAAAAAGCTAATATCTGAAGTGATTTTAAAAGTTGTTTGGTACGGGTTATACGACAGCTCTCAACTACAAGCTGACTGATTTTTACCCCCAAACTTTATGTTGATCCGCTTGCAAAAAGTGTTCCGACCAAGGTAAAATTAAACACGAAAATAACGTTTTGAAAATTTGCAGCTATTCATTTATTGGATCATCTTACATCAGATAAAAAAGCCGGTTGCACTTCGTATGTGATTGTCTTCTCATATTCTTTTGCTTTAGCAAAAAGTTACCAGGTTCCAATCCACTTTGTTTGATAGAGTTGACCCATTTCGGGCAATCAGATGCACATTTTGCAAGTTACCCATTTGTCTAGGCCAGCCTTATCCAACCATTGATACTAATCAGGTGGCCTGCAGCATGAGGTTTACTCTATCTATGTAGGCTACGTGTTTTCCTCGGTGCCAAAAACCATTTTTGAAAAATGGCGCACATGTTTATGTGCGGAATACTGACGAACCTTTCAGTTCAAGAAGAGCGGAATGCTACATATTCTCACATACGCAGTACATAGCAACACCTCAGAGGAGGAAAGACTGGACTAATTCGAGCGTTTACTGCCTACTTCGACAAACTAATTCACTGTGGTATAATTGATGACCGCCAGCAGTAAGACCTGACAGATGTTAAAATTTGCATTGTTGAGCCCCGTTTGACTTGACGCAATCCGCACAATACTCTACTAGTGAATCATTCCCGTACTACGTGTTAATCACGTAGACACGGGTTTGGATGGCACGTTCTCCTTGTGACGCAAACCTACCCTACGTCGTTTACAATAAACAAGGTCAAGATAAGTTCAGGTATTCCGCACCTGAGCACGAGCATGTGTGTGCGTCACCATAAGCGTAAATACGGTACTTTTTTACATAAAGACCTTGTGTTGGACTGTTTGACTACGAAGTACGCCTTCGTTTACATGACTGACGTTGAAGTTTTTCGCAGCATTGGCCTGATTAGCAGACAGAGCATCGACAGGTAGTTTGGTGAACGTTCAATGGAAACAGTAAAATGCTCTGTACAGACCACAATTTTTATGCTATGGAAAGAGACTCAGAAGACTCTATGTGTCTATTTAGGCAGACCTAAACAAAACCTGGTCGATAACTAACAAACTAGTCCTGCTTAATAGTCACGGTATTGATACACCCAAAGAAGGTATTAATGGTACGGTGAGATTTGAAGATCTTAATCATGATTTCCTCCAGAAAGTGAGACTGTTTTGAGCAAAAAACTGGAAGCAATCTACATCTGATTTTTTCCTATTAACGGCGCATAGCACGAGTCTCCAGGGAGACTTGAATCCGGAAAATTCAGGCTAGCAGTTGAAGCCTAAACCGTTCAGCCCCGAGCAGTTGAACAGTATAATTGTTAACTCACACCTAAACAACACACATAAACAATATATCTTTACTGATCCCTCAGTCGCGGGATTCCTATCACTTGGTCATTCGTTTTTTGGCTTCTTGAGTGGGGACTTCTCGGATCGAAGGTTTGTTTGTAACATTATATCTAGTTTCATGACTATGTAAAAACGGTAACGCCCACTTGATCATGGTACCTCCGTTGGTTATTTGCTACATTGTTTAGGAACTCAGTCAAATTGGGTAGAACCTATTTGTATAGTAGCTGTTCCTTTGTAACGGTTCTATCGGTACAGTTTGGTTGTTTACAGAGAGCCTGATCATTGACCTCCAACAGCCTTTTCTCCGTCCGCAACCGAAGGACATGCCCAAAAACATTCGGCATTATCTCACTTTAATTATACCAAGTCATGGGGCTGAATCAAAAGGACTCAGACGGGCTTGCCTCCTATCAAGGATATTCCGTCCTGTCTTACATAAAGTGCACTATTTTACAGAAAGTGTTTCACAGCCCTTTGCTCGGAGAATGGCAGTGCATATAAACTAAATTTACCAGATTTTCGAAAACCCGTGCCAGGTGGCTTCTCCAAATATAGAATTACTGGTTTTTATCGATAGGAATTTTGCCTCTCTATGAAACTGCTTTCGCGTCTTGCTTAGTATCAGATACATGAGGCCAAAGCAAAACTGTTTTCCTACGCGCCGCCACCGACAATATCTTATCAGCAGCCACTGAATTTCTACTAAGATGAGTATTCCCACCATATTCCGCTAGCACTCTTCATGTGCGGACATCCAAAACCATACAGAAATAACATGACTATTTTCAGAGGGGGGGGATTTCCCAAGTGATTGATAGCATGATTCTATTCCCCAATGGGTATCTCTATCTCCAAAGAGCACTATGTACTTTAGTGGACCTAATTGTTGAGGAAAACTCCCGAAAAGGTGCTCTTCCCAAGACCAACCTGTTCGGTTACTTCCAGTTGGTGACCTTTCTCTCAGTGGTTTACTATATATATTTATATGTATATATGTATGTATATATATGTATATACTTGTAATCTGGCCAGAGCTCAGCAAATGCAAAAGTAATGGCTTATAAAAGAGGGCGACATTCCTCCTGTCTAAGCATGTCTTCGTCCGCGCAAACAGAGTTGCCAACAATATGCTGTTGTGGGTAAAGTTGAAAATCCGTTGAACAAATCAAAGCGCAGAGTTTCACGTGTTCATTCCCAAGCACAGTGACACGAATAATAGTGTTTTAAGGGTACAAAAAAGTTTCGGCCCTAAGAATGGCATTAATTTTTAAAACAACGACAACTTATTGCTACAGATTTGTAGCATTCAAAATCCTCTTAGTGTTTGTTCTATCAACGACATCAGTAACCTTCGAACCCTACGGAAAATTCGGGGTTTTCATGTTCAGTGAAGAAGAGTAGATTTGGATATGATGATTGTCTGCATGTGAATTGAAGGTCAACAATCCGGTTATCCAGAAACTTCAAGCAACCACCTTACTCTTCCACCTCCGCTTTCCAGACGTACGAACCTTCTTCATCCTTATAAGAAATTCGCTGGGATCACTTGTACCCGTTTAAGGTTGATTCTAATGATGCCGGTACATCCGCACATTAAAACGTGTATTCTGATGTGATACGTTCATCAGTTTCAGTTTCAGCTGTGACTACCACAAAATTATTTGTGCATCAGTCTCATTTTAAATCCGAATTCCTTATCCGTATTACTTATTCTTTGCAACATCTTATTTATGAGAAACTACAGATGTGCACGTTGCATACAACAGCATGACCATACACATCTGTTCTCCTCGACAGCACATGCTTGTCTATTTGTTAAAAGTGGGGAGTAGGATTATTACATATTTATTGTTATTTATACGATTAGACTGCAGAGAGTCGAAGCGACCGTCAGTTGTAATGGAGGTTGTCGACCCCAGTAAGATTTGTGACGAGGCCGTGTCCTGTCTTGATGCATTGGGGCTCGTACTTGTTAGCGAACATTACGATTAAAGGGGAGGATTGCACCAGCTCCATGATAGAGCGCAGCTTTAAGTGGACAGATCTTTATTCATTTATGTAACAATGCGCAGTACTTTTTGGGCTGTGTTGTTGACTACTAAGCAAAAAACTTATTTAACGCCTAGACAAACATGCTGATAAATCCAAAGTTATTCGCTCGACCGCAGATGTCGCACTGAGGAAATCCCCACAAGAAGATGGGCAACGTACTTGACTGACTCCAGAGCAGGACACTTGATGTCACCGACAGACTGATAGCGACAGTTTTACATGTTACTTTACGTAAAAATTAACATCTGCAGCTGGCAGTTTGTTTTCGTGTTCAAACTAGCCTTCATTTTCTTCGTCTGCCGAAATGAACGCACACGGTCAGCAGCAACAACATCACAGCAAAACTGTCGTGAAAAGTCCTTGAGAGTTTCGGGAAAATCGATGGCGCTGACTGGCCTAACTCCCCATTCCATGTTGATTCTGATCTTTAAGCATGCGCCTTGCCATAAAAGATAGCTGTGCTCACAGTCAGGAAGTATTTTCTCACGTGGTTAAAGGTGATTTCAACAAAACACAACAGGAACGTTTTACGACACGGGTTTAAGCTGCAGGACATGAACAACTGTGAATGACATTTTTCGTCAGAAGAACGGTCTTGAGGGTTTAGAAAGTTAGTCAAGTGATACGATATAGATTTATAACATCTTCGTAACATTGACCGGACTAATATAACATTAACCGGACTGTTCTTTTTCAATTCTCTAAACATGGTATCAAAACGGCAGGCCGTAAATTAAAAGCAATAAAAGACATAGTCAAAGACAACTAATGAAGATTCGATCTGTCTGATTAAACATTCATAAACTATCTGGTGGAGCAATGCCTGACATGCTTTGTTGAATCCCCTTATGTATCACACAACTATACCGATAGATGTTTTTAAATATTCTGGCTATTACTGTCTTAGTCGATAGTCTGGTAATGAAAGATTGTATTCTTGCCTACATAACAAGATTCCCCTGAATTTAGGTTGTATATAAATCACCGGAAAATAACAACACGAATGATCGTTAAGCTTCTTGAAACGTGAACCTATGGAAAAAGTGAAAGAATGGGAACTATTCAGGACAGTCTTTGGAACCTACCTTCTGTATGCGGTTTATTCACTTTTTTTGCTGACTTTTGGCCACCAATTTCCCAAAAGAATAATTAATGCTGCAATTATAAAGCGGATGGTTGGGATGTATCAGGTATCCCAGTAGCAAAAAAAGTTTTGAACCATCAACTGGTTGGCTGCGAATACTTGCTGTGCACGCCAAATCATCATCCAGGAAGACGAACGTTGTTTACTGCGAGTCCTTCACGATAACGCAGAACAACAGGTCAGCTGTGTGACTTGGCAGAGCAGTGTGAAATGGTATTCGAATAAGTTCATCCGATCAAAATTTTAGGATTCCCTTCGACTACCCCTCCCGCGTTTGGATGACGACGTTGAAGACATGGCAGCTAACTGATGTCAGCAAAGTTTATACCATTGGTTTTCATCTAGAAACTCAAGGTACCTCAGAAAGGTTCTGGTGGCTTTGTGGAAAGTGCTATAGCTGTCCCTTTTCTTCCGTTTCTACTTTCATCATCAAAAACAGCATCATTAGTGTTGACACTGATGCTCTACTGCCGTACGATATGGCATGAGTTTATTTATATATCTGCAGTTTATGGTTGTACGTGGACTGGGATATGGTCAGGGTGCCCACACCTAGACAAAAGGATGATTAGGGTCCTCGGACAAAGCTTTGGCTCAAAAGCCTAACCGCAAGGCAGCGGTGTTTGGCGGGAAATGCAAATGCATTACCATTTCTACGGAACAAGTCGCCACATGATCCAACCCCCAACCCTGAGTGCCAGGAGACTGTTTGTCAGACCTCTGATCATTGACCAACCTGATATGAGAGACTCTGTGAGTGTCGCGGGGACACCTCCCAGTATAGCTCATTGGATCGCTGAGGTGCGCGAACCGTCACACCACGGTAAGTTTCAGTCTGTTCTACTTTAGGATTGACCACATAAATAGCCGTTGTACAAGGGCGATTAAGAAACATCAGTTTCAAGAATCATTGTATATGAAAGCGATGACAATCAATTCAGAAAATAACTCTGTTAATTTTTTTGTCGTAACACCGCCGACTGTCACATCATTACATGATGATGCACTGAATAACTTCAGGAACAATGTTACGGAGTAGTCTTCACGGAAACAAGTGAATTGAACAGTTTGGCAAGTGACAATTTCAAATTTTCAGGGCATAAATAAGTAGGCACACTAAAGCAAGGGATCTTTATTTCATTTGAATTACATCTATTTGAGATTAATCCTTAAACAAGCGCAAGTAATGTTGCATCATTTTGGTTATGGCGGAAAACCCGTGCATCGATTTAATGAAAGTTTCAAAAAAAATTTTGCTATGTCTTCTTCGCTTTACTTCAACAAGCAAGACAAAAATAAGCACATTGATCAAATTTGGACAGTTTGTATGGTACAAATAACTTTAACTCAGCGCGGCAAGGATTCGGTCAACCTCCATTGATTGCCAAATGCGTGTATGTCAGTCGGTTTGTGTCATCAGTCATCTGAAGCTGGTCACTCATCTACGAAAGCCTAAGTTCCTTCACAGAATAAACTGAAACTCATCAGACCACTTCTGTGGCAGAACCACCGTTTGAAAATAAAGCTAGTCATAAAATGCTCACTAAATGCCCGCAGATCACAGCTAGGGTTTTGCAACCGGTACATGTATTTGCAGTCTGAAAACTCATGGGGTGCTGGAGAGCAAGGTGCCATCACGTTTCCAAAAAGTCGTGGAGTGCCTCCGGACAATAATATTGCCTTTACTTCTGGTTTTCGCCCAAACATCCCAAAAGTTGGACGAGACCTGAGGAGCTTCACTCAAGTGTATTCGCCAAGATGCTTTAGTCTGCCTGTTGTGCAATCTTGCGAATTTCCTTGACTAATCTTGTGAAGAATGCCAAACAGACTACCTTGCGTAATAAAACACAAATGATTTGTCGCTAAATGTCTCTCTCCAGACAAATGCATAACAAATTCTATTACGGTGATTCACTCGCTCGAAATAACATGATTCCGAGAGATTTTGGGAACAAATGTTTGACGTTTTGCGCATATACTGGTATAGAAAACCATTTAGAGAGATCCAGTAAACTGATAGCTTTCCCAAATTAATTAGTAATTGTGGAAATGATTGCGTGAGCCAGTCGTATGAATTTGCTGTATGTAGTAATGCCTCTCCAGAAAGGCTTAAGGACGTGCTGGAGTCAGAATCCTTTTCGTCCATAGCTTTAGTTGAATGGTCTTATGATTGTCAAAATGTCCTTCACTGACCTTTCAAGGGACAGCAGACTCAGACAAGCCCTAGGAGTGTAAAATAATTAACCACTGTAAGCCCATGTGACAAGACGTTCCCACCACAAATAAGTCATGGTGTAGGTCTCTAGCTATGGAGCTTATTAGATGGGCTTGCACACATTCAAATTTAGTCTCAATTTAAAGAGCAAACGCCTTTACCGAAGAATAGACGGAAGTGTATATTTCTCCATGGTGAATTCACAATAAAAGTTATGTTATCCCGGAACACTGCTCATGAAAATACATGACAACCACCGTACTATCTGGGCCTGCAAACATATCAGTCAATCCCTAAGCTACCGTTATGACCGGATGTGAAAAAAACTGAGACAGGAAGTCTAACTACCCAGTCGTCCGTGAAAAACACTTCCACAGAGATTTTCACACACAGGGCGGACTACAGTAAACTGGTGTATAGAATACCTGTGTAATACGTTTTGCTCCTGTTTGACATACTTACACAAATAATCGAGGATCTCTTTGTACGATATGTCCTCAGTCCTACGAAGAGAGAATTTTAGGAGAAAAAAAGTGCAAACATTAGAGAATTTTGGATAGATATTAAGGCAAATGTCGGCTAGTTTAAGCCAAATTTGCACTCGGGCCAAGCGTACTCACAAATTTTACAACAGAAAAATAGACATTTATGATTAGAAGCATGGCCGCCTGTTTATTGCCAGAATCTCAACAAGATTAAGCGTTGACTTGCTCAACGAAAACTAGTTGAAGACTCCCCAAGGTTGCATGTAACTACTTTAATCTGGTATTTGCCGATTATAGTTATTTAACGGACGAGAGGCAAAATGTGGGCAACTAACTAAGCAGCTCTCTGGCAAATGCCATATCCACAAGACTCAGAGTTGTGCTGTGGGCACCGAGGACTTTTTGATAGTGGGAGGGTATATACGATATGGTATATGTGGCTTCACGGCTGATTGAGCTATGATATTCTTAACAAGAGTTGCACGATAGCTCAAGTTCTGTAGGGTTCAAAAAGCTTGATCCTGCCAAAAGTTGCGGTAGGATGTTCCGAGTGTCTCCTCCACGCACACACTGTGATAAACTGACTTCAATTGCAGGATGAGGGCATAACTGAAAATAAAACAACACAATGGAGTCTGTTCTATCCTTGAAATATATCCCAAGCTTTGCGGGTGGGAACGTACAATAAAACAGTGGGTCTGTTTGCGCCCCACAAAATTCGTCTCCATGTGAACCGCCTGAGGTTCGCAGATGTATTTGGGATCATTAATCATCCCTCAGTAAATCGCTTTCAGATCTCATCTATACTTAGAGATGCAACAAATGCAAATCTGTCAAATTATGGCGAAATGCTTGGGACCTTCCAATCATTGTGGATGACCACCTGTTCCGCGCATGTGACACCCATTTGTTTGTTTTTTGAATTTCTAGTAATGCGTAATACAGTTAACATTTGTTTACGAATTAGATTAGGGATAAAATTAAAATCAAATCTTTGTTTTTCTGGTTTAGGATAGAGACAACAATCCATGTAGTAATCGATACCAAGTATTTAAGGGCTAAGGGGTAACTGTGAATGCAGTGCAATAAAAAAACAAAATATGCACCGTCAAATGCGTTTCCTTGGTACTTTAAGGTGCCAAATGAGACAGCTGACCATCTGTCTATCTTAGCATAACCTGTTGTGCAAAATCAGGCTCCTGTTTAGCTTAGGTGTATACTGAAGATACGAACTACCTTCCTTTGATATGAAATTAACTACAGAGATCAAAAACACAAAGGGCCCACCATGTTGGCGTATTCTCCGAAGTTCCAAAAATAGCAGTTTTATTAGAAGAGATTACTATGTTTATAGCCAACGCGTTTCCGTTTACAGACGGGTACCAAATTCCGCACACAGACGATTCGGCGTTGAAGTACAAGACAAGATCGATAAATTTTGGGATCATTCCTACGTGGTTAGTTTTGAACCTGGCAGTGTGCTCTAAAAGCATTCTGTCCAACCTTGTAAGTGTACTTGTAAGAGGGACTTCCTTCTGTTGCCTTAACACGACTGCATGGTAAAATTTATGTGTGTTCACAGAAAATTTGCTTTGAAAACATTGAATCTCTCCACTCAACTGAGTTGATTAAAGCCTGCATGGATTGCCTCAATTTGAGTTACACTGGAAGTATTCACAGAGAACTATTTGTTGTTTCATCTGTCCAGTTCATTGAGGCATCTCGGGTCGTGACCATGCTCAAACGATGTCACTCAGCCTACAAAAATCAGTCTTGTAACCGCAGAAGTTGGCATTCCACCTCCTTTGAAAATGTGTGCAAAACAAATCAGTGATCGCCCAGCAGAATGTTACTAATTGATCCATACAGCTCTACAAAGGAAATACTGCATTCAACAAATTGAAAGAATGCAGTCAAAATATAGCAGAGACGGTGGAACGACTCACAAAAGGTGGCTAATTAATAATGCACAGAGTAGTGCCGATGGAAAGCGACCTTCGGATTCGCTGTCCACGGAGGCATAATTTAAACTGTAAAATTTTGAAATTCTAAACTAATACGGTTAGTTAAACCCTGGTTAGATCGTTGTATTCGCCCTATCCATCATCAGTTCGCATGCCTCACACAAGTAAAAAGCAAGAAAACGGACAGAACAATCCACACTTTGCTCAGCTTACTAGCTTATTGTGCAGTGGTTCTCAGAAACGGAGAAAACAAGTTTCATGTGTGAGCTGATTCCTGAGGAGAGGCTGTTACATTTGCAAATATTCTTCAAATGCTAACCTGTGTCTAGCTGCCATAGCACCCTAGGGAGGTAGAATTGTTGAGATACTGCCAGGTTGGCAACTCTTAGACAGGATCTGTGGCGATGCAAGGTAGGGTTTGAACCACGGGTCTTTTGGTCGGTAATTTCGCACTATAATCACTAAGCTACCTAGAGCTTAACAGTCAACAGTGAGCTCCTGAATGATCTTTTTACAAAGAGCAAGCTCTCCCAATATAAGCGCAGTTTACCATCTCAAATCTACTTCCCGTACAACTTGGCCACTCAGCCGTTCCACCATAGTTTGGTATGTTCCTCCTACACCCTCGAAGCATCTGTTGGAAAACAATTGCTACCGGAAGCTAGGTGCTCCCACCAAATAGAAATTGTAGGCTGGTTTACTATTGTACCGGTTTCTGTTGTATCCCCTATTATGAAACACCGTGATGGCTTGCTATCTCAAGTTCCTTACAATTATTGCAGAAAATACACGTTCAAACATAATGAGCTATGTAGAGCTTAGTGAAACATACATGGATACCCGAAAGTTTGAATCAGTGTTGGTCCGTCGTTGAAATGCTGGTAAGTACTGGGGGGATCCCACATCGTCACAGTCTCGCGAGACCGATGTAGCCAATTTTAGGAAAGTTGGCTTCCAGGTTGAAGCGGCAGCAGTAGTAGTGTAATAACCTCGCGATATTCTGACCCATAGGTAAATGAGTTTAGTTTGCCAACTAGGTGGTTCTTTGTTGTGTTTAGATGATAAATCATAAGAGTAGACCACACAATCATGCTTCAGCCGATTACGCTTGTCACAGTCACATCAGGAGTGTTCTCTGTGACCATCCATTACCTACTACATCTCTGTTCGCACGCTCTTGTGTGCTCACAGAACTCGACTGTTCAACCTCTACAAGTCCCCACTTATCCGAGGGTTGGTAACAAAATCATGCATTATAATGATTTTGCGACATTTGAAACCACACAAAGAAACCTAAATACAAAAAACGGATTCATTCTTGCTCTTGTAGTAAACTTTGCAGTTTTTGACATGACTTGATAGACGGTGCCTGGGTTAGCCTAAACGGCGTACATCATTTTCGAGCTCATCAACGGATGGCTTGTGAAACGCTAATCTCGTCTAAAAAGTTTACGGTAAACTGTCATGCACTGTGGCAAATGAAATATCTAAGCATGGGTCCGATTACTGAAGAGAACAGTGATATTTCATCTAGCTAAGTCTCTTACCTGGTGATGCGCGAAGCATGAAGGAAACAAGTCTAATTTTGGCAAATCATTAGGCACAATTCTTGCGTTAAGCAGCGGGCAAATCTTGAAACTGATTCTGGAACACATTCATAAAGAGCATGGCTTAGTGATGGGCCTGACGCCGAACGTATCACACATCAATGGAGACTGAAGATTAACTTTACAGTGCTTTAGAAGTAGGCATTCCTGCGTGACTCATAAAAATTCATAGATTTCTTTGTTACGTTTACATTTCATTATATTTAGTAGGCTAAGGACAACTACAGTGGAATCCTAGCGTCCAAAGAGCGGATACACAAACTTTAGATATCATGCAATTGTTTGTGTGTTCATTATCAATAAGAGTTCTAATGTGTATCCCGATTCCCTTTCTTCCAGTGATTAATAGACAACAAGCCGCCGCTGAAGATTACCGGCCCGTGACATTTCCTGCTAACTTCTGACCGTCGCCTTGTTTAAACTTTTAAACTTCTAGAGTTGATCGTTTCCATCGTGGTACAAACTTTTTTTCAGGACACGGCATTATGGCTGGAAATTCGGAAAACAAATGCATCAAAATCTAAGGGTAGAGATGCGGTCCCAATAATTCGTACGTCTTTGAAGTGACACTTTTCTATAAAGTTCACTTAAGTCGGTTAGCTATAATGCATACTGTTTATCGTGACTGAAACCAACCAGCTCTAGCTGCAGCCACGATAATTGAAGAGGACGGATCAATGCAGAAGTGGCGAAATATGGATTTACCAAGGGTGTTTATCATAGCATTTCGCATTCATGTTTTTTCTAAGACTCGGTTCACAGAAATTCAAGCCAAAGCATTACTTCAACGTTACTGACGCATATAACACACAAAAATTCCATTATGTACGAGGCAATTTCCCAAAATACAAGTTGACGTATAGGCTTCGGTGTATGGTGTTCGATGAATGTGTCATCTGCTGGGTTACCGATACACATTTAATTGCGATCGGATTCAGTATTCCTCCTCATCAATACTGCATTCACAGGTGAGAAGTTTACCCACATTCTCATAAAATGGACTGGATTGCGCAATCGACTAGCAAACGAAGACTAATCCAACAACCACAAGCCACATAAGCTATCTGGAAAACGCAAAATTTTGGCATACGGAGACACGAAACATAGAAAGGAATTTCTGGAGGCATGGTGCTCTACGGCGGATTCGATCAACCGATGCACTGAGCTAGATCCAGGTTACGCACCACTAAGTGCAAAGGATCAATATTTCAACCGGAATACTCAAGGAGCGACAAATGTCGGCTTCACAAACCAAGAAACAAAGAACCACTAGGATTCGGATCAACAAAGATCACAAGTCTAAACCCAGAGGGGTAAAGAACAGAGGTCACTCCAGCATCAACCAGAGTACGAGGGCTGAGGAGACCAAGCTCAAAGGTCATGTGGTCATCGATCACCAGAGTGACCAATGGAACCGCCCGACCGAACAACTAATCGCGATTGAATGTCGGTCCTCACTAGCAATAAATAACACACACGTAACACTACTCAACGTACAATCACCGATCTATCGCTAAGCTCTGCGATGCCTCCTGACTGATGATATCATCTCGATTGATGATGAAACTTTTGCAAGCAAATTTCGCAGCCCAGTCATCAAACCGACCACCCACTACGCTTCCACAGCATATACAAAAACTTCTGTTCAGCTGGTTCTGGCGGGTTTGAACTCATTACCGTAGATTCATCTTTCACAACCCATTTAGGTGACGCTAGGATGAATACAAACGAAACATTCACGCAACAAGTGTCTTCGACTTTATCTATTCACTGTTGGTAGTGCCAAAATCGATTTCTAAGATTGTTTTATTCAATTTTCTGTTAAATTTTTCGATGCAAAACAACTTTTTTCGTCTTTCGCAGTGGAATGAAATAAGCTGTTCGTTAGAGTTGAAGCACAGCCGACAGTTTTAGCGAAGCCTAACTTCTTGAAGGATGGTTCCCCCGCGTTTCAGTTTTGTGAGCGCCGGGTAGTTTTTAATCAAATTTACTTGAGGATTTGTCTGAGTATTCAATTCATCTATTCCCGGGACCTCTAATACACGTCTCTTTTCGCTCTACATAGCGGAAGTATTCCACCACTTACGACAATCATGTGTACAAATATGATCCTCGAAAAATTGGTGGTTATCAGATTCTCCACAAAAATCGTGAAAATCTTCGGGCGGTTAAGTGAGTATACACTAGTATCACGGGTGTCGCTGGTATCTCACGAGTTCTCTTGGGGGTATCAGTGCTGGAGACCTTGCGGTTAATAGCAGTGCACCATAACATTCGGCCATGAGTAACTGATCAACAGTGTGGTCAACGTAAACTTTGACACGCCGCAGCCATACCCATCTATAATCTACATAAGTCTAATTGTGGGTTCATCATTTGGCTGTTCGTCTGCTTATGTCCAAATAGTAGAAAGTTCAAATTCTAGCCCGAAGTTTTTAGGCTACAGGTTCGTGTGAGGCACACTACTGTTGAGTACTAAAAGGGGTGAAACAGCTACAAGGTGCTTCTTGGTCTTTCAGGGCAGAGTGACTGTACTTGCAGGACGTAATTCATGCTTAAATCTATATTGAAATTCCCTCATACTACCAACCAACCAGCAACTAGCAGTCGACCACAATGTCTTTGACACATTTATCCAAACCAACCATGCCGGCCGGAGTTTCAGGCTTTATTTGGACATAATAGTTCCGAACCTTGTCATCTGTGCCTAATGAGATTTTTCCAGTTCAAAAACAGTGAAATTATTTCTTTTTCTGTAAAAAAACAAATTAGAGCTATTTTTATCATTGCAATAAGACTTATGACATTAACATTTCGAGCTGCTTTCATGTTCTTTTGAATTTAAAGGTGAGGCATTAGAGCGAAATCTGGTAGCAGTAAACAAAATTATTACAGACAAGACTATGTACTTTGAAAGAACAATTTAAGGTTCAAAACACTTCCTGATTCTATCAGAACCCTTTTAAGGCATATTACTGACGTGCCAACTTACTTAGGAGCAATTTTAACAGCAAATTCTATCCCTTAACGAAAGGAAAATGGTGGATTTTGTTAACTCTTTGTTGGAGACATTACAGTGAAACTCTGTATGCTTGTCGTAAAATACTATATTCAAGGAGGTTAAGAAGGAAGAAGACGGCTGTGAACTTTATCCACGATTGCCAGAAAAGAAGTTGTACAATTACGGAAAATTGCTTTTAAAAAACCAGTCAAGTTTGCCTCCAGATTTACACGGACAGACCGTTTCAAAGGCGAATACAGGTGGGATTTTATCACTGCAATGAACAGATTGATGCTTATGCAATGCTCATAACCGAGGCTGTTAACTTACATTCACACACTGTTACATCAAATCAAAACCTCTATTCGGCTTCACTTGCATGTTTAACTAGTATTGTTTTACGATATTCTGCATTAGGATTTGTGAATTTGCGCAAGTATCATGCGTGCATCACTACTTGGTTTGTAGATGGATTTTGATATGATAAGACACCAATTTACGCCTGATTTCCTGATCTGTATCGAAATGGCAAACCGTCCGTGAGTGAATAAAATATTCAATCTCCCCACAAAGTACGACGAGACTTTATCTCACTCTCCTTACAGACTGACTGGAACTCCAAAGCTACGTGCTCTGATGCAGGACAAGCTGTACTGTCCCGTGCCAGACCGAATGTAATTTGCTTGTCTGGCATAACGGTCGTTATATTCCAGTCGTCCGTTTTTTATCATGGTTTAGGATGTTGTTTATTTAGCCTAACAATGCTGGTTTGATAAATGAGAAAAATACACTGTCAGATAAAAGCATACCCTGTCCGGTTTTACGAAAGTGGCTTTGAAATGCCTCGCATTTCAGTACTGTCTAAAACCCAGCTACTCCCTGTCGCTGTACGTCAAGACAGTCCCGCCTTCTGACTCTTCCTTTCAGGTGTAACTGGCTGAAAATAGCGTGACGCGCGTTCAAAATTGTGATACACATCCCTATGGCTTTCCTAATTATTTTGCTAATAACGCCGTGTTTGATGAAGAAAACTGGTGGACAGCCGTTATATTCGCCAAAAAGAAAAATTGATGTGCAGCACAGGTTGTGATGTCGCACAAATTTTTGTGCGGATTCAGCAACCCAACTATACTTAGTTGCACCAATGAAAAATACAAGAACGGGGTTTCAACTGTTATCATCAAGCATTGGGATCAATTCTACTAAAGAAAAGGAAGGATGATAAGAATCCACCGTTTTAACCATTATTTAACCACTCGCGAACGGAATTCAAAAGTACAATAAAGGGCTTACTGTGCTTCTCAATTCGGACGAATACCAATCATGATTTTTTCAAGGTTTGAGGTGACCATGGGGCGCTAATAGGTAGCTATAGTAAGACCATTCATGAAATATAGCAATGACTACCAGGAGACTAGTCAGAGGGCTGTAAAGTGTGTTTATTGGATAGATGGGTCTAGCACGTGAAATATGTCTGGTATGGCTGCGTAACTGTAGCTGGCTCTCAATACTCGTGATCTCACACCAGATAAACCGGGCTGATCACTCACTCAAACCGATATGGTGTTTGTTAAGGGCTTCGGTTTTAGGCACGGTTTAGTAAATGCAATATGACAGAGGAAATTTTCTCCCAAATATTTTCATATTTTCCTAAACCACATCCGGCTTTTTTTAGTAGAGCAAAACTGAAACAACCATTCACATCCAAATTCGTTCAGTTCACCTAACTAGTGAATTGCCCCGCCTGTCGCAATGGTAGCAACTAATATTTTCAGACTAGACAGAAACGCTGCATCTCTGTACCAGTATAATGCAGAGAGTCGTGTGGAAGATACCGTTGACCAATTGTTCAAGATTTCTCCTAACGTCTGAAGATGAGGAACCTGGTCAAAAGTGAGAAGCTGTCCGTGGATATTCACACGTGTATCGTTTTCGCACCATTTTCACGACAAATATGTATTAGGCTTTTTAGTAGGTGCAACCGAAGAAGAGTCAGCTGTCTTGCGACTACTCCGTCGACTGGATACGGATGACGCTCCGAATTTTCCGGGACGTAAGAGCCTGTAAACTGTTCATATGCATGTACTATGCCAAAGGTAATGAACAAAGTTGAAGGTAACGTAAAAACTCCGTGTAATTTATCATATTCTGGGTTCTACATTACCGAAAAACAGTTCACGCTTCCAATCACGCATTTCAGGCCTGATCAGCCTTTGTCATTCTGGTGAAAGCACCGGGATGGCTAGCATCCGATCACACCTTTGTCTTTAAAAACTTTCGGAAACCATGTAGCAGCACATTTTAATTGATTTTGAATCGGCTCAACTGTTCATGTCTTTTTAGAACTCATAAGAGTCATATGCTGATTGACAATATCTTTTTGCACGCTGGCGTGTTCAACTCAAAACGGAGGTTGGTTGTAGGAATTTCCTACTTACAAAATCCGCTACAACAACCTATGAACCACTCCTAATCCTACTTGGATGTAAGAATAGCCCGAGATTAGCCACTACCAAAGGCAGATACCACTATCCAGTACTTTTCCGCCTATTTGTGTTGGTTGAACTTTGTTAAACTTTGTGTTGTGGTAGAGCGAATTAAGTTACAACCTCCCCTCCAGATTACTCGAGAATTTTCATCAAGTCTCTTGAAATGATCGTTTGTTCATTGTCCTGACTTCAGTGTACTAATCAATGTTGATTTTGAACAACCTAAAGTAAATTTTTTTTACTTTTTTATAAACTGAGCCGTCTGTATAACACATTTTCCCTGTGTTCATTGGGTCATTGTCCCTAAAGTTTTTGCTTGCTTGTGAGTCTCAGATTATATTTTCAAAGGTTAGAATCAGAGCGGTCAGAGAATTCATGGGAATATGGTTTAGAAAGACAAATCACCTCAAAGGTTTGAAGAACACAAAAGTGGTTTTCTTTTTACATTCTTGACAGAAAGCAATACTCATGAGATTGCTGAAGACTGCCCGATAGCCAATATGAATACAGTGTTCCACCAAGAAAATATGCAGCGATGTTTCGAATATAGTAACAAATGATATACGAGGCGGTCTTTGTACAGCGCATCATAGCGCAGAATTTCACAAACAAGGGGTTCAGCTTGGACTCGGCCGAGTCTGCTGTTGACTTAAGTTGCAAATGCCTATATTTGAGTGTCTCTGTCCTCTTAATAGATAATAGGCGACATGGGGAATAATTTTGTCGTTGTATTCGAAACATTTGTCACTTTTTCAAACCAAGAGTGAAGCTGCTATACGACATCTTTTGATATATCACTCAGTATGGATCAAGAAACACAAGGGATTTAACTTCAAACACTTCGTAAATTTGCTATTTGCATGCCATCTTCTCATGGCAGATGAAGAGAAGTGACATCCACATAGAAAACAATTGTTCACATTTTCCTACGGGGGGGCTTCTGAATCCTGAAGGACAAGTGCACATGCTAGTACAAGGTAAGTATAATGTTTTTGGCTTCAACAGGTTGCTACACGGCGTTGTTTTTATTGGGTAGATTTGCCCAGCGTGAAGCAAGTTTAAAGAGAAGTGAAATAAACTGATGGACGTGTTCATGCATTACAAATGCATAAGGGCCCGATCAAATTGTGGATGACCCTTTTGACGACAACACTTTGATTATTCAAGGAAACTCCAATATGACCGCTAGTTCCATTCTGATAATCTGTACACTAGTTTTGTAAGTGGACATGTAAAAATGTACACTGACTTCGATTTTGCGCAGTAAATTCTAAGTCAGGTGAGTATCATGGTGTAATGTGTGTGATCAACTTGCATTCTACGGTCTTGAATTGCGCCATTCGTCGAAAAAGATGCATGGGCACTAAACAACTAGCACGCACTTGGAGGTGGGCGAATGTTTGTGAATTTGGCAGGTCCGTTACCTAGCTGTGTACTTTAGGCGACAGTTTTGTTGAATATTTGTCACCACCGTGTACTTTTAAATCATAGCCCTGCTGAGTGCACATTCAGCACGTTGTCCAACCGATCGCCCGAACCCAGGTTAATGCACACTTCTCCCACCAAGTTACTTAACTATACTTCACTAGCTGATGTTGCATTACAGGACGCTGAACCTATAGATTGTGAATGCAACTAAGACATCTGCGTTATCCAAAATGTCTGTCATGTTATGAGAGAATCCCGGCAACCCAGGAAATGAGTTCGGGTGCACGGACAAACTGAGAGTTCCACCACTTAAGTGACCTACAGGCTTTGAGCCATTTCAATTGACAGTCCATCGCAGCATCCTGCACTTACAGGTTGGGTAGATATTCGGTGATTTTGTCTCAACTGTGTCCTGTTACGGATAGGGATGAAAAGAAACTAACAGGACGGACCATCAAAGTGCAAACACTGTACAAGAATGCTGTTTGGAATTGGACGTATCACCCACTGGTGGTAACGCAGTAGCTACGCAGATCGTGAAAATGACTGCTTATATAAGTTAATGACCTAGGAAAAACAAGTGCTCACACCATTCGGGTACCGTCGACTGCGCCAGGTAACGAAGCTAGCCAGGCTCACAGTGCATCTTGCCCTATTCTGCATGATTGCTAAAAGTCTAGCCTAGGAAATGCTGGTGGCTACAATTAAGTTGACAGTTGCATTAGGATCATATGGCCGTGGAAAACTGTGGGTGGATGCAGGATAATAAATTGCACAGTGGTCTGAGTTAGAATAATCGACAGTGTTATCTTAGAATCTGCCTTGAAATAGGCGACAGTCGTTTAGGAATAATTGGTATATAGCGTGAAACAATAAAAGCACGCACTTTCAACTTAACTTCAACTACATACCAGTGGTTATTGCCTTTCTGAGTTTTTTCAGTGAATACTGTAAATCCACTTGCTTACCTATGAGCAATTCACACACATCTGTATGCGGCTGTTTTGCGATTGAAACCTCAACTCATAGTAGCGTACCATATACTCTTTATAAACTAATCTGCACAAGTTGGGGAGGTTTAAGTGCCTACCACACCTGTGTTCATGATGCTTCCTTTATCAATGATAAAAAGCTTCAAAGGTAAGTACCCAATTCAGGAAAAACTCAGAAGTCAGCTGTTCATCAAACAACATTTTGCTTGCAATCCGGAATTTTCGGAGCCCACTTCTAGGGACGGTCCTTTGTGCTTTCTGCTATGAAACCAAGAAGTGCTGAAACATACGGTGCAGGAATGCATATTCATTTACAAATTTTCATGATGTTTATTAAAAACTCAAAGGGTTATCAGCTTTATCTCTCGTTTATAATCACTTAAAGTTGGTGGTGCTGCACAACGGCCACCTCAGGCTTCAATTGAAATGACATTGAAGAGATCGATGTATTTCTCGTGCGTCAGCACTACCAATAATTTGTCCGAGAACCCTTCGGTAGAGCAACCCCAGCTTCGATCCTCTTAGGGATGATTATATAGGTGTAGTTCTAAGCATTTCGTCAACCTTATGCCAAATGACCTTTGTAAATCACGTAAGTAGACCTAGGTGTGGACTAATTGTGATTTCAAATCAAGAAACAACTTGGTCAACCACAGAGTAGTACTCTTTACGGTGTTTGTCGGGCGGCGCGAAAATTAATCAGTCGCTTGTGTCCCGTTCTTTGATTATTTGGTAGGTGTTTCAATCTGTTTCCTTGACTGCCAAATACACCCATCGTTAAATTAATTTGTTTTCAATGGGGGACTCAGATGAATCCCAGCTCCATCTCTTGTTTGTGGTAGTCTTCAAATTAGCGTAAAAGGTGGTCTTTTTGGAGAAATTAGTACAATTTAGTGATCCTTCTGGTTCATTATCTCATTCACGAGACACAAACCGAAAGTATATCATCATCTTCCAAATGCAGACTTCTTCATCGCTTGAGGATGGTTATTTAACCTGAGTGGCGTGTGCCACACCTCCTTCGGATTGTTTAAGTGGGTTTTTCAATTTTGCAGTACTGATGTAACTTTCAGGGATATTCACATTAACTAGGAGCAGTCAATCATTTTCTGCCAGTGACTGATCCCATGGACAGTATTCTGTAGTGAATGACGTCATCCGCCTTTCCAACTGACAACAAACCCTGCTCCAGCAGACTCATTGTGAACCTCCACTGAAACAATTTGAACTTCGTTATTCCAGTGCTAAGCCTGTTTACTCTGCCCCCCACAGGTATTCTGAATATATACAAAAGCACACAAAGACAGAATCTTTGATCAAGACGCAGACCCGTGACCTAGCTTGTACTGAACGAGTACTCTAGGGCATTTGGAATGTTGTGCAAAAATGTATTATCACAAAGTGCATTCTGCGTCCAGTCTGACGGTGACACTCTATTTTGTATGGTACCGTTAAGACGACCAAATTAGGTGAATGCAGGTCATCTTGTGTACATGTGGTCTGCAGTGAGGTAACTTCTTTGGAAGGCTCGACTTCTGCTGAAATAAATGACATCATCAGATTATCCCAGGCCCTGAACAACTAAGAAATCGAACCTCTTTAGGTGCCCATTCACAATTCTTTTCGGTTATTGTGTTTCAAAAGCCCTCAATGGAACTTTGGGTTAGGATTTTGCAATAACAGAATGATGTAATGACACAAAACTGAGCATTAGGAACTGTTTCTCAAGAGCTCTTTTGCTGGAAAAGACCTATGCAATTAATTCATAAAACAGGTTTTTGCTTGTTATGTAAAATTACCAGGTATAATGTGTGCAAAATGAAGTCATGCGGACAAAAGCCATACGGTAGTTTTCACTGAGCAGTGGATGTGAACTGAAAATTCCTCCCTACACTATCCCTTTTTGTAGATTTCACTGTTAGACAATGTTACATTCCGAAACGGAGCGTCTTTTGGAACACTCTGTCCAGCTAAGTGGGATCTAAAAGGATCTTGCTAGATGCAGGTGGTTGTGAAACTTGTAGAACTTGCATTTGCGTCATTCCTGTTTAAACACTCGCGCTCTCCTCCCTAGTTAATTAGGCTGGTGAGTTCAAGTAAACGATGAAAGTCCTAAACATTGATTTTGATGCCGGATCTAGTGACCAAATATTTTCCGAATCTCCAAGCAGCTGATCGGTGATAAAATATGTAACATCTGTTCTGGTGCCTGGTAATGCCACCTGTCGTCACGCTGTACAAGATATCCGGCACTTTGGACCATGTCCCACGGATAAGTCCGTATAACCCACTAACCTAGTTTAAAGATTATAGCTGTAAATCTGAAAAAAACACCAAGGAGATCATCTGTCCATTCGGTAATGGATTGATTTGACCGGTTTCACCGAATTGTAACGGAGAACACTGCTTACTTCGTGTGAAGTTCAAAACCATTTATTTGCGGCAGCTCAAGTCAAAAAGTGAAATTTTTCAAACAGACCCTATGAAGCTCAAGAATAATTGGAGAAGGAGGCAACTGGAGGCGACTGACGAGGACGTGTTGAACTTGTTTCGCTCCAAGGAGAAAAGTCTCTTCAGGAGATACATTAATTAATTAAGAAACCATTAATGTACTAACGCACTAATGACTTCGGTCAAACCATTTCCTGGAACCGTATCCATTTCGCTAACTTTCTCTACGTTACTATGGCTTGTAACCACTGACTGGTTATAAACTTCTGTTACACTCTCTATCAACCTCCTACTGTGCGCCATCTACTTTCGCTAAATTAGTTTGGCCTTGTCCAACTAAACACCTGTCTTTTTAAGGATGAAAACGGAAAACGAATTATTCACGTGACGTGGCAGATAAAGCTGGAATTAATTACTTTCGATTGTTCATCTTTGCCAATGTGTGAGCTATCGATTAACAAATGGAATGTCGATTGTGGACTGCCGACGGAGATATGCAGTCAAAAAATGAGAAGCGTTTTCACCAACACTATGGGACTTACGCTTGGTATGGAAACTCATATGAGCTGCACTGTAAAATAATAAAATGCAAGAAGATTTCGTGGTATAAGAAAATGCTCTGATAATGGGGAATCAAGTTACCACCAGAGACAAGACGAAACCGGGTTTCAAGAAAGAGTTGGTAGGCATTGATAAGCGTGCATCAAATGTGGAATTTTTGTGAGCTACGTGTTTGAAGTTTATGAGAGACAGGATGCCATTCTATGACAATTCTTTAACTCTTACGTTTTTCCATACTTTCAGATCGTATAAAAAGGTAGAATTTTCTAACCTGAATTTTCTTTCTGTCGGGGAACTTTGAAGCAAACTTGGCAAAATTCGACTAGTGGATGTCCGGATTTTTTATCCATCCATCATGACTCATGTGTTTGCTTTACTCTACTTACTTCCTTTTGTATAATTGCCAATTAGTAATCACATTTCATATCTCAATAGTTTATAATAAACAGGTGGGATAGAATTAGCCCTGTGGCAGTGTATTCTATCCAAGTCCGCTGAACTTTTCCAAGGTATGTGGTTACTCCATGCTAGTTTCGTTTCACCTTCATCGATACGGGAAGAATTCATTTGCGAATCACATCCACGTAGGATAATGTCATTTGCTGACTCATCCTGAAACGATAGCCAAACCGAAATGGCACAGTACTTGTATACTGGAATGACACTGATAGTTTACCTACTGAAATGTAAACGAATTCGGATTGGAGTCAGGTCCTGTCATTTACGACGCCAAGTCGAGTGTCAGACTAAACTGCATATAAAAAACTCAGGCCCTAGATGCAACCCACTTCCCCGGGCTGAAAAGGAAGTGATCTTTGTAGTAACTGCAGTGCAAGTGTGTGGGTCTCTTTTTGCCTATTTATACGACGAACACATAATGCATCTTTGGTGAATACTTGTTTGCTTATCATGCTTCCAACACCTAATTAAACTACAGCTGCAGGTTAGTACTTTATTGCGAACCTGATTACTGCTTGCTCAAACGAGAAGAAAGGCATCATGAACGAGAGGCGAACCCACAATATACTACTCATTTTAGCCGAGTTGATGTTTATGCTGCTGTAAATTTGCTTCTTCTCTCTTCAAAACACAGTTGCTGTACCTCATGCACAAAAGTTTAAGATAAAATCCATTGTTGGCCTGACGAAAGTTGCTTTTTCTCAGATATCACAGGAGAATGCGGCTTTAATTGTGCATAGAAATGAGGTTTGTTAACTCTGTTTGTAACTTTAAATACAAAGGAACCACGACTGATGAAAACCTTACCCGTGTTCTCCGTTTCACCATAGATTTTGAAGAGAATTACCAACTAAACGAGTGCACAAGTTATAAGCGTAGATCTATCAAGTAAATTGATTTTATCCATAAGTGTCTTACTTATCAGAAAATCCCCGTTGTTGCCAAGGGTCGGTTAAGACGTAGAAGACGCCGCTTGCGAACTGATATGAAAAAATTTTCATTGATAAACCAATCTCTTTTTGAATTTATTTACTGCTTTTTAATCAGTGCCTGTCGAAATCCGGAAGAAGCGAAACCTATTATATCTGTCCAAGAAAAGAGCCTGAAAATCGACTGTTTCCAAAATCAAAAAAATTTACGGTTTGTTGAAATCGAAATGGCAAGGATTTACTTATTACAGAAATCACTCTTCCCCAACATTAGTAGCTGGACAACCATTCATTATCGGCTTCAGCCTTTTTGGACTCTATCAAGACAGAGAATTAAAACCTGACCTGAACAGTAGTATGGTTGATTTTTCACCTTTATAAATTATAAGCTTGTTGAAATGACTAAAACTGCAAGTGGTTTTGAATACATAAGCCTTTAGTCCGTTTCCGGGAATTTCAAGGCATACATGTTTACCTTAGAAATGGTTGTTCACGTCAAGATGGCGGCTCCGAGGCCACGCACATTCTAATCGTGAAAGCCCACCAGAAGATCGAAGGTGTGCTCAAAATCAAGAGCAATGGAAGAGAAATTGCAGTAATACAGTTGTTGGTAAGTTAGGAATAAAACTATCACTTCTCGTAGCAGTAAACCTACTTTTCTTTGTGATTGCTGTTTTCTTTTACAATGATTACTTGGTGGTCCAGTTCTGTACAAATCACTTCTGTCGACCATTTGCATCAAACAGCCCAATACATGTATGGAACATGCCCTCAGTTGTATCACAGAAGTCAACGATGGTTATTAGCCCATCAGTTGTTTTGCGTTTGTGACGTCTATCATGTACTTTTAATTTGCTATCTGCGATAGAATCAATGGAAAATAATATTAGTAGCTAAGCTGGTCTGTCATGATCTCTTACAGAGGCGCATTCACAGTTCACTTCTGGTAATATATGAATCACATTATTAGATAGATAGATATAAGATTAGATAAGCTTTCTTTCTTAGAACGACTGGATCAAGTCTACCGCGGGGTGTGTACTCTCGTGGAGGCACTAAATATCTAACAAAAGGGCTCACACACAAAAGTAATACCCCCGAAATAATGCAGGATTGCAGGATTTTGAGAGCTCAGAACAGCACAGCAATCGGTACTATCATCTAACTGGTTTATTCGGCTTTCTATTTGTTGAATCTAGATGTATCGACAGCATCGAGAAAACGCTAGAAACACAAAAACCATGTGAACAACCGAGTCATTGTCACATGTTTACACATGTAAACTCCACAAATGGATCCAAGCCGACCTTATGTTTCACGATGGACGGTCGATTGTTCTATTCACATTTCAACCGTTCACAACTATGTATAACAGCAGCAAACCGCTTCATCTCTGAGTGATGAATCACTGCCTGATTTTCAACAGTATGTATCCGTGCTTTTCTATTTTCAGAGATGTACCGAATCAAATTGAATTGTGTAATCTTTAACAACTCTAATTTCCTGCGCAATTCAACGTCATCCCAGATTAACAACAAATGAACTAGCTGTGAAAGTAGATTTTTTAAATATTCCTCTTTCCCTCTGGTGTAAATTCTGTGTTTCGCTCAACAAAATCGTTGAAAAGCAGTGCATCTTGATCGCCTGTGTAAGGGGTAACTTTTTGTTAATACGTATTATATCAGTGAGTGGTCCATGCTTGTTTCCTCAACACCAGCCAAATCCTTGTTTGTTCGTGCCTCTTCCAAAGCCAGGAAACCATAAGATTTTGAGGCAGATTTCCAGGCAGACAAAACAGACACAGTCCAGTTGGTCACACTGAAAACCACAGCAATATCAGTTAACTACACAAGTTTCACTTAATAAATCAAACGGATGCCAAGCAACAACAGTGCGTGATGTCAAGTTATACATGAGTGGTACCAGCGATAAAACTGTTACAGTATTGCGAAAGGCAAAATATCGCTAAGCCAAAGCCGAGATGTTGAGCTCATCATATGTAATTATTTGAAAAAGTTTAATGGTTTTACTTATTCTAGGTTTGTGAGTTTTGTGGGGTTTTCATCGATTTTTCAGGAAGTTTCTACTTTTCTCAAAACGACGTCTACACGAAAAATTTTTCAACAATATAACTCTATGGATTATTTTTTCTTACGTGTTTCCCAGTTCTTTAGTTTTTCGCCAGGAAGTCAACTACAATGTGGTATGCAAGAGAAAGGCCCGATTAGGATGTTTATTTAGACGGTCCAGACAGTTCCAAAAGGTGTGCATCAAACCATGTATGGTTCTATTCTTGGGTCTCTATCTCAGAGAATGTGTTTTTATCCTTCATGACTTTAAGTCCTCAGATCCGTGAATTAAGCAGAATGTAACCTATCTGAACGATTGTCCGTTCCATCACTCCAACCCTAACCAAAACATCGTTATATCGGCCTTTTGCTCATAATCGTTACAACTGAATGCGGCTGAGTGAACAGTGTTGTGATATTTATGGCGTATATTCCACATCCAACAGGCGACTACTCGTTGCAATCGCTTCGAACGTTCTCCTTGATATTTGGGGATGAACATCGTTGTTGTAGCATTTTTATGCTTGTTTAAAAAAGGCAGACCGCCTCTTGCGTTCTAAAATCTTTACAAACCTCCAAAAAGCGGACAGGCATGCAAAAGTCACCCAAATATCCGCTTAAATGTACTTCCCCTTGATAATGGTGATTGACATAAATTGTCTTTGAGGCATCCCATACTCTTCTAGAAGCCTTCCATTTGTCTCTTTGAGTTTTTATTAGTTCGCATCAGATTATGAGGGAGCGTTTAGCCTTAATTAAGGTGAATGAATTAGATAGTCAACAACCTTTTAGCGCAAGCCTGTATCATTGAAAAAATGAAGATCAGGCATGAGGTCTATCAGCTTCTAGTGCTCGGATTCCTTCAGATAGCTGCAAGGTAGCTTCATGCATCGTGGATGTAATATATTTGCCATCCACCCGTTCTCGCTTGAGTTCGATGTATTTCAATACAAGAGCGGATCACAAAAAGCCAAAGCTTGATGAGTAGGTTAAAGTCCTCGCAAAAACGCTCCAGGTTCAAACTTTCACTTCATAGAGCGTAACCTATCCTATGCAGGGAAGTAGTTACGGAATAGTAATTTTTGTAACTATCGTACCTTTTGTAACTACCTACATCGTATAAGATAGCACTCTATGGTTCAAACGTCCCTTTGTACGTGCCAAAATGGGAATCACACCTGATTTGAACATATCTTATTCGATAGTACATTATTTTCGTAATTTCCTTCATGTTAAGCTGCGCATATTGTTTGGGCATTGGATTAAAATGTTGTTTTTTGGTCGTTTGACTATTGTGTTCTCTTCATGTGCTACAGACAAGCAGTGTGTCCAATGATCATCACCACTAATCAAACCTATTCTTCAACTCGAGCTGTAATCTTCATCCGTTCTGAGAAATGCTCACCATATTGGCATGAATATTTGTTTATCCTTCTGAGTACAATGCTGTATCCCGGTCTCGGCTGTACAGTGTTATCATTCTGTCCTAATTTCCTCCAAAGCTGACAGTTGTTGGGAAACATACACGAGAAATTGTGCCAAGATCTCGTTCCTGCTCGTGGATTTTGAGCACTTCAATTTTGCAATTTTCCTCTCATGGCCACGAGTTGTTGAGCAAGTGATCAGATCGCTGAATAATAAACGACTTCGCTACTCCCTCCTACGATGATAGTTTGCAATTATACGCTTTTTCTGGCCGACTTGCACATGCAAGTCGTGAATCTAGTCACAGGAACATTCACCAGTCATCTAGATGTTACAGTGACAACAGAGTTGCTATCATCAACATCATCAAAGACAGCAACATCAGTGTTGACACTGATGCTTCACTGCCGTAAACAGAGTTGCTAGCATGTGCGGAGATAACGTTTGGATAAATCCACTTAAGTGAGTTAAATTCCGACACGACACAGGGTTGACAGAGTCAACCCTGTTGATCAAGGTCATCTCACTCTGACAAAATTTCCTCATTTTGTGACACTTCGTCTGGCTAATACTAAGAGTTATCTATTCTCTTTATCGAAATCGCTGCTGTGTTTAAAAGTGTTAAATTGTCAACATGAGGGTTTTTCTATCTCATTCAAAAGTTCTTCTGCGGTTATTACTAATCTAACTGAGAATGTCTATTGTGGGTCTCTTTTCATAGGACTGCCACACCGAGTTATTGTACGGGAATCGGGTAAATTCTTTAACCTCAGTGTCTCAATACACATTACAGATGTGTGGCATGCTGTAAATTTTGCTAAGCTGAGCTGATGTTATTCACACAAAACCTTCTGATGAAGTAATGACCAGTGAATCAGTGATACCACGGAGACGTTTACTCTTTAAAATCAATTCACTGTCTTCAAAAACAGATCGTGTTACTGTGCATCCTTTGTGGTTATTTTGTCATCAACGATCTCATCAGGCAATACAAGCCAAAAGCTGTCATGTCAGCGCGGGCACTCCACTGAAAGCTATTTTCCGCGGGGGGAACCGCTCCGTAATTAATTTGTCAGGTTGAGTTTCAGTCG
Organism: Clonorchis sinensis; assembly: GCA_003604175.2. Lineage (NCBI taxonomy): Eukaryota > Metazoa > Platyhelminthes > Trematoda > Opisthorchiida > Opisthorchiidae > Clonorchis > Clonorchis sinensis. The sequence goes on from CM030369.1 coordinate 116,060,214, forward strand.
CAAAACAAATGCAAACGTCCAACGTTCCTATCTATCTCTAACCCTCTCTTTGATAAGGCTGCAGTTTTGGGGGAATTCCACTCCCAACTGATTGCAGCAATTTAACCTACCGCAAATCCGGGTCAAAGCCCGTTCACTTGTCATATATAGTAAGATTTTCTTCCTCAGCTGTTGGTACTGTGCGTATTCTAAAGGTTCAATCTGCACTCGATCCAGCGAGCATCAGATGCCTACGTAGTCTGTACAAGTCTACACTTGCTGATTAAACTCGTCAGCTCACTTCACGCTGAAATCTAGCTGCTTCTGCCTTCGGATATGAGAAACTTTCTTTGCAAGGCTATTCACTATCGCAAACTGGAATTTATCTGTCTCACAGTTTAGCCGTTTTATTAAATTAGAGAAGTGAAGATGATCAATACGCGTTTGTAAGCGTCAGTAATGCTAAGAAGCGTTTCATGGGTGCGATCCATTGTTTCTATCCTTGCATGCCTGTATGATTACTGACATTTTACTTAGGTGGACTGAGATAGGTTGATTGCGGGGCATGTGGCATTCACTGACGATGTCAATAATTAAGGCCATGGAAAATTATTGATTGTAAGCGGTAGAAGATTGCAAAATTCAGTCAACCAGTAATCAGAAAAAGTTTACATCAGAGCGTTCCAAAATAGGCGCGAAATTTCCGTACGTAATAACCACACAGTTGAGTATGTAGGTTGGCTGGCATCCATTTTGGATTAGCCTGAAAACAGTGGTTGGGCCGCTTGACTCCAGTTCGTGGTTTTAATATCAAGCGAGGCAGCCAGCTTTTCCCTCGTGTCCGCCGGGTGAAATATGTTCGAAGTCAACAGACAAATAAACAATCAATGTCAGAAGTACAGTAGAACTGGAGTTCACCGCTCCAACCATACTGACTTATAAGTAAATCTTAGTCACTGATTTTCGGAGTGATTGAATACCTGGAGAACTGATCCCGAATGTTGCAGATTGTGTTGTCACAGCAAAGTGTGGACACCAGTTCAAATGAACTCGGTTCATATCATCTGAATCCAACCCCACTGCACAAATTTACCTATAGTTGTGTTTGGTAGCACAGTTGCCTGAGGTCTGCATGTTAAGGGGTGACTCTTCTCAGTTGAAAGTTCCCACTGAGGCTTTTCCATAAGAAGTGGAACTGGTGGAACTCATCTTCTTTGAAATGCCACACTTCAAATTCCAACACTAGAATCCCAAATGCCTTCGAAACAGTAGGTACCAGTTACATTCACAAGGTAACACGTTTGAAGCACCTGAACAAAGATGCTTCCAGTATCAATGGATCTGCGTTAGATGAGCCATAAGTTCCCTACCGATACTAGGAAACATTTGATCAATAATCCAGTCAGTTTATACGAGCTAAATTCTATCCAGAGTATTGCAGGACCAAGGCACAGTTGGAACTAGGTGAATCTTTCAATGGTTTATCATAAGGTATACGTTATTACACATGAAATTGAGGCCTTTCTGTGCTATCCATTGCGTCCATCTTAAAAAATCAGTGATAAACACCTTGCTGTTTACAAGCAACTATTCCAAGTAATCCATGCCCGGGGACAAGAAACGCAAGACAGGCTATTTCAGGGTGTGTTGCAAACACGCACGCTGACCGGAATGAGGTTGTCATATCGTTTCTAAGTTTATCTGAGCCGTACTATTGCGCATCCGTCGAAGTAACGCTAAAAAGCCGAGTCAGAACTGGCTGAAAACGCACTCCAGGCAGTTCCCAAATAGCACAAACGGGCTGAATGACGCTGCTCAGTTTACCAACACACATTTTCTCCATGCGGTAAAACTCCAAACATTACGAAAATGTTTTAATGAACCGGTCCATAAACCCACAGGGTGTTCCGAAATAGGCCATCGTGATTTTGACTTTCGACTTTTGTCGCTCTTCCCTCGTAATTATCTCAGCAAACTCTGCTGGAAATTGGCTGGAGCGGATAAGCTCTTCATGCAATGCGGCACATGATTTCCCCATGGTCTTTTGTTGGCAGTGTGACAGTTTCGGGAAGTCTTTGTTTTAAAAAATCTGAAGCATTATGCCCTCTTTATACACTTAATCAAGACGGTGGGAAGACGTAATTGACAAGATGTCCACACTTCGCATACTATCATTGACTGTCCACGTAAAAAATACACTTACAAGTCTACAAATTAGCAACTACAGTTTGCAGAAAACAGGTGAAGACGTGCAGAGACAAGGGGATAATCAGAGATTACTTCCAAAGTAGATAGACGTAAATAGACTTCTGCACACACAGAACCAGCCATCTCGGGTTAATAAGTATTACTTCGCTGAATGCTAGCATCCGGGATGCTTGATTGCGCGTGAGAACCACTAACGGTTGCTCAGGGTCAGCAGAATGACCCGTGACCAACAGGTGCCTTGCAAGCAATAATGCTGGGTTTTGGGTCGTAGAGTGATCACTAGCTGACTGTTATTTCATGGAGCTTCTCAGCCATTTCGGTGATTTGAAAACAGCAAGCAAGAGTTGTCAATGATAGTCTTAGGAAAAACTCCTCATTTTCGACAGTGGCAACTGCATCTGATCCAGTTTTATGAAGATCGTTTTTAAACAAAAATTTCCGGTTGACCATTTTTAGTAAAGTTGGTTTCAGGATCTATTCACCCTTCTCCAATGGTGACAACTGGGTATCATCAACATGACGTTTCTTTGAAGTTCAGCTGTCGTAATATTATTACTCAGTTTTCTTTCTTTCGTAACCGAGAATATGTTGGCAAGCCCTCGAACCAGAAAGAAAAGTATTTTACGAAAGTAAAAAGTATGTTTTGGCCCACAAAATAAAATCCAAACGGCAGTCTTCTTTTGCATTTCAGCTGATGTTTTTGAAGTAATGGATTGCTACTACATTTCATCCAACGTTTACCAAAATGGTTATGCTCGCGGATGGCGAAAACGATCTTCGTGAGGTGTTTGTTTTATTGCGGGTGTCACACAAGAGGATCCCGGCAGTCCTTCACCAGGTTCGGTACATTTATTTTATTGTTGGTAAGATTTTATATATGTGCAAGTTTCCTTTTTTGCAAAGTTAACAGGCTTTTTCTTCCTAGGTGTAATCACCAGTTGGGCCGTTAATCTTGAATGGTCATCATTTCTGAGGAAAAGCGTGTTACTACATACTATTTTAACCCCATATATATATATATATATATGCGCAAAATGGTCTCCAATACTGTACCATTCCATTTTTGCCTTTCCTCCCCTTGCAGCCGTTATTGGTGTTTTTGTTATTCCTAATGTTTCATTAAATTGAGACAGATTTCAAACTTTGAAAAAAAACACTTTTATGTGTTTCGCTCTAGGAACGATATTATGAAGGACAGGAACGGTTCTCTTCACAGCACACGACATTCATTCCGGTACAAGGATGAAGATATGCTCTATTCATAAGACCACATATTATATATGTATATATATATATATATGTATATACGTCACACCACTGAGTTCACGTCTGAAAGTGAAAACTTTTCAAATTCTCGTGCAGCACCGTTCCTAAATGGTTACGCTAAATGTGTATTTCCACAACCTAAGTTACCATGCACTCAAGCTATTTTTGCATGTTGCCATGCACTAAAATTAGCCGTGGTGCTGATGTACTCTTGGCTTTATTGCGTACCAAAGTATTCCATTCTTCATATTCCACGACCTGTAACTCCTTCATTTTCGGGTTGTTACACCTCCAAATGTTTAGCAGCATTTGTCTTTCGTGCGTGTAGTGTACCACTTTAAGCAGGAAAATGTTTTCTGGTGCATTTCTTACAATAACGCTTTGAAGAATAAGCGATACTTTTCGCCATGCTATGAGTTGGTACAAGTGGTCGACCTGCTCTTTTAGAAAACTCTTTGGAGTATTTCGATGACACAGCAAAATATTTTATCATGCCTTCATTAGAAGACATTATAAGCGCCTGAGAAATAGTTTTGTCTCTCCGTATGTGCCATAGAAGTGAGGCGAGTAAAGCGTCCATAATTAGCAAGTCTGATTTAGCGCAAAGCCATTGTGGCCTTCTGATTTTTGCCTAATTTGTGGTGTGCCAGATATTTATTTCCGATTAGTCGTTCAGGAAATTTCTCCAACTCACAAGTGTGCAAGTCAAGGCTTAGAATGCATGGGTATTCAAAGGTGATTTATAGTTAGGAGACCAAATCTTGAAGTCATGCTGATCTGGCGTAATGTCAGCCCATGCGCTTTTGAGGTTAGTCATCTTTTCGACTACAACTCATCACACAACACGCCCGATATTATGACTATATCTTAATCAATATATTTGTTTTACAAAACATACAAGGTGCAAAAACTTTATTTGTAATCTGACCTATTTACGATCATTGTTGAAGAAGAGAAGCCTTTGAACGCTAGCTAGTCGTATATTCTATGGCTTGTAACATGGTATGGTCCATATCAGGACTCAGAACTCGCATTCTTTGTGATTCTGTTCGATGTGAAAGGGTTTGTGAACCGTCAGTCGCTCGATTTCTTTCTCAGGAAACAAAATGTTTCTGATAGCAAACAAAACAATGTACCACTTTATGTTTGTAGACTTAGTCCTGTAAATACATTGAAACAAAGATTGTACTGTGAAAAATTTCTTCCTCAAAGTTGCCGTTCCTTGAAAATGGACCAAGGGCAAACCCAAATGAAAGAAAGACAGAAGCAAATTCATTTGAACAGATGTTATGCTCACGTGCTTCGTTTGTGTATCTATGGCAAATTCTGCGCAGATTGTATTGCAGCCAGTTTGAAATTAACTTTTTCATCGTTCTCGGGCTGACGGAGATGAAAATCGTAATTGTTTCATGTGACCGAATGTGGCGCCGCCGTCCTATTTTCCATTCGGCCAACATAGAAACCGCTACATTATAAGACGGCTTTTATAGAAAAACAAATTTCTGTGGAAATAAGTATATACTGAGAATTTATGGGCTTACGCGTAACCAGGTGTATTTGCTTCCCTGGTTCAACGTAACGTGTTTACTACTGGCTTTAATTTCCGCGCATTTCTTTGTATCATGTGGTTTTGCACACTCCAAGGCTGCTCACCTTTTGAGTCACATGGTAGCAGTACCGCTCTGTTTAACCATTACTTCTGATGTCATTCGGAGCTTATTATAAACAACATCTTTTCAGTTTTACTCATTAGAGCTCCTTTTTAAAACTTGATGTAGTTATCCGTCAAACAAAAATACACTTTTGAGCTAAGCAGTATACATCGCTTCCTGAAAAGTTAAGGCAGTTGAGTTATTCTCCGGGGCAATTTGATCTTGAGAATTTGAAAAGAAGCAAACACGTAGGGAGTAAATCATGATATATATTCCTTCTTGAGGTCTGAAGTTAGAAATTCTTAAAACGACTGCATTTGTTGTCTACGAGAAAACAATTTCTGCATTTCAATGTATTCTTACTTCGTCTAATTCGTAACTGATTATTTGGCTTACTGAGTAAGACGGTTGAGTTTTCGCGGTACGGTTTCATCCCTGCTCTCTCTAGATTTATACACAGATTGAACAGTTATTCACCTGTTATTCTGCGAGTTTCTGTCCAATTGAACTTCATCAGTAGGTCCTAGTCTTGACATTGTCATGATCATAACACGTTTCGTCTGTTGCGTGTGTTACCACTATTCAACCAGCGCGCACCTGATGCACCTTAATTATTATGTTCACTCATTTGGCCATGTTCGGGCTTCAGTACTTTCTCTGATTTGCACGAGTTTTCACTCTCCAACCCTGATAATATATGTTGCAATGGTTTATGAGGTCGTAGCAGCTAGCAGTCCGTTCTCACATAACTTCCGAACAATTCGTTTGGCAGGCTGCAATGCCAAAATATTAACTACTGCTACAATAACGGACGGTTACAGTGTAATGAACTTCCGTTGCACCGTTTTGATAACAACGTCTTATTCTTAGCATACAGCAAGTAATAGGTGTAAACATGTTTCTGTTCATTTAAATAGATTGGACTAAATGTCACACTTGCAAAACATTAATCGCAACGCTAATGAAGAGAATCAGGTGCCACAGTTCTTTGTCATCAGCATAATTCCAATCACCTGTCTAGCCAGCGGACCACGTGGTTGAATTTGCATTCACAAAGCATGTACCGAAACCGGGTCATGCTGGAAACCTCATAGCAATGTGGGGTGTTGTCAGCCATATTAGAAGCGTTATCACGGTCTGGAAGAAGATGAAGGCAATCACATGGTTTTGACTTGTAACACATCCAACACAAGTTTGTGAGCTTTGCTTTCAAAGCTGAATACGGTGGAAAAAAGGTCCAGGGTTTTGTTCCTCTGCCATATTTTCCTCAACGGTCGAGCGACCGGGGAAATTCAACCAATCAAAATAGTCAAGAGGAATGCGTGCACAAAACTTGTCAAAGGCGAACATCGGTTTGTTGCTGGCTAGCAGAGAATCGATTTCACATAAGAAAGATCGTCGTAAGTCACTCACCATCCTGTTAGTTTTGTTAGGAGTCCATCACAATTTTTGGTGTCTGGAAATGGATTTCTGTGCACACTCGGGTAGATGACATCAAGCATTCCTTTCAAACTTGGGAAAATACAAGTCATTCGAAACAATTGTTCTTGTGGATTAATTTAATCAGTTTACTCACCGAGCCAGACAAATCTGTTAGCACACAGTAATGCTAGATCGCGATGCCCACGAAGATCCTACTACCTAGCAAAAAGGTATAGTAAACCAGCAATAAGCGTTCTCAAGAATTTCGATAAACGATTATTGAGACAAGTAATTGCGTAGGATGTTACGCTTACTTCCACTTAGCATGCGTCATTGCAATTTTATCACAGCCGTTGGCGTTAAGCACAGTAAAAACGAAAATTTCTCCAAAACCGCTGTAAAGAAAACAAGATAAATTGGAACCCTCAGGGGCTTTTTGCTCTGTGAATAAGATCATTATGAGTCTGCCTAGAAGTCTTTGAACAATGTTTTACGCAGACCTGAAGTATGTGCGGAAAGCTAACAAGACCATACAACACTCTTCATTTTCTTTGCTCCAATTGTGTGTAGCGTGTTAAAACCTTTGAGCCTTACAAACAGCACAAGTGTGATCTCCTTTGATTTTCCTCCGAAAGCTTTCCTATTGCACTGTACTGTGTCGTGAAAGGGCGTGGCCGTTTCGCCGAAGTAACTAGGAAGGATGATTGAACCGTCTTCGACCGCATGAAAGAACCGCCCACAAAATAAAAGTCAAAATACGCACCAGCTGCAATGCAAGAAGTGTTTTTGAACGTTTTTCATTTTAGGTTACGCCGTTGTGAGTTGGGTTAAAAGAAACCTGGACTGTTTCTGCAAAATCTGCGCGGTACAGTGAGTAATAATTTGCGTAAAACCAGGAAACGAATGTCTCGAATATAAAGGTCCCCTTAATTCTCAGTTTCCAAGGAGAGGAAATTTCGTCTGAGAAATCAGCCGCCCAATCAAAATTTATAGATTTGAAAAACGACCACAACCTCTACAGTCTGGAAAAATATAGTTAACACTGAGGTGTTCATGCAAAAGATGAGCTAATCGTCTTCACAAAATATAATAAAGTGAGCCATCCACTCGTGATGCATTTTGTTACGTTCACGTTCAGATCACTCTCGTTCGAACGGTTGTCATCCTGTCCTAGCGCAATGCTTTTAGTTAGTCCACGCTTAAGGAGGAAAGCACTAGACTCGCGTTTCATCTTTATCAGAGCTCATCTGTAGTGGATAGCGTCAGCCGTTCCGGGACTTTAACTCCAGACGTATGACATGCGAGGCGTGTGTTACCACTTTTCCACCAATGCACACTGGACGTATTTGAGTCATTACATTCGAACTGGCGAACCTGCTCACGCGTTAGAAATATGATTAATCTGCCGGATGCCTCGAATGATGACCAAGTGACTGTCCTGGTTGTTTCCATCGACTGGTCTGCCTGTTAGGACTTCCCAATCCAGAAGCGCCATCGACTATTGATAAATTCCGATTAGTTCTAGATGGTTGAGAGTCTTTTAGAATTGAATTTCGAATCACTTTAATTTTATTAGTCCTCTTCCTATCCTCCGGCTAAGGACGTACACCGATGCTGAGCTCTAATGAGAGCGAAACTTGAGTTCATTGCATCCTCCCTTTGGTGTTAACTCATCAAGATGAGAGGAGGACAAGAGGACAATGGTTTAAACGATAGTGCCGTGAGTGAAAATTCTACAAATCCTGCAAACCTTTGCAAGAAATTTTTGAACAGAGATTTCATCTTCTCAGTGAAGATAATCTATGCTACTCTATGATCAGCCACTCGTGGCCAAATAACTTAGTATTCACCCACCGGCCGGAATGTCACGAGTTCAAAACTATGTGAATTTTCTGAGATGCGCACTGCTGATGATTCCCGACAAAGATGAAACAGTTGTGAAGTGCTTCTTAGCTATTCAGCATAAACCGACTCAAATGACAGGACGAAAACTCTGTCCAAGATTACCTGGTCCACCACCGTCAAATGTCGAAATGCCAGAAGTCCTCACTTCTCTGAAATCAACCCGCTCACAATCCCTTGCCTCATGCCTTGATTAACAGCGTGAAGTCCACCAAACTGAACTTTTGGAACGCAGGTGACCTCAATGTAAGTATTTCGCAATTTGTCAGTACACAAGACCAAAACAATCTTCTAACACGGCCCTGTCAACTACCCTATTAACTGCATTCTGCTTTGAGAAACTGCATTTTTTGTGGCAATTAGGTCGCATATTTTGCTGTCCAAAGCTATCACCAACAACAAGAAATTTGCATTCAAATTTCCACCCTCCGAAACTACTGACAATATACCATGAGTAGCCGCACGACCGCTTCCAATATGGTCAGTTTGACATGGTGATAGAAGTAAAGCGGAGCAAACGATAACAAAATGGCGAACTTGGAGCAGGAACACCGCAAATGTAATCAGGACTCGTCTAATCAGCTCTGTGGCTTGTATCATCACAACGTGTATTACACCACTACGGGTATCACACAGACAAACAAACACAAGTTGGCATTATGAATGCATGAGCCGCTTTGCCTTCCGCACATTAAGATTAAAAAGTTAACCTTTTCATTATGAAAGACGTGAAGATTCCGGTGAGTAACACTACCGAATATAGTGCCAAGCATAGTGCACCACAACTAGTTCAATCAACCGACGAGCTGAAATGCACCAAATCAATGAATATTCGCGGGTATGAGATCAGAAACTTAATCGAAGGAGGCGACAATATCAGATAAATGGATCAGGATCAACTATGGGACCGGTCCGGCAAATGTCACAGGATTGGGGGTAGACAGGTCATGTTCAAGGATCACCTCAACTTCGATCATTCAGAACGCGAGTGAAAATCGGCCCAGTCGACCAAAACCAATGGTCATTGTCTTCAGAATAAGGTATATAAAATTCAACGCATTACATCTAAACGCATAGACCCACAAAATTGTTCCGCTGCCATCAGGATATCAACCGGACTTTTAAGAAAACAATGGCAGCAAAATCGTCAACATAAGCGCAACACTCAACCACAAAATATATAAATTGAGCAGGAAATATTTTCTTTCCTTTGAGATATCAAGGTGTTAGCTATAGTTGAAGAAGTGTATGTATTTGCACCTGTAGATGAAATCTCGTCGGTGGTGCCCAAGTGAAGTATCAAGCCAAATGAACCATCACTGAAAAAAAGCCTGTGGGATATCACGTGGAAATTGCCCTAGTGAAGGTGCAAATAACTGGGCGTTCACTAGAATATTTTAACCTAACTTCACATGCGGAAATAAAATGGCTTTTGATGTAGAGATACATGTACAAATTATGAAATATGACCCTCAACGTGAATCCGCTGGTGAATTCTTTTCGTAAACATCTGAAGCATTATTTGGTTTAAATACCCTTGGATTAAGAGTTCTCAAGCACCTGAAAATGACATAAGCTTTCCTCTAAATTGGGCACAGTGCTTCAAACAGGATGAAGATATTTACGCGCACAAATGGATCTTTTACGTTGAGAGAAAGGGTAAAATACTCCACAGTGTTTGAATCAAAAGCCCTTGATGTGTGAAAATTTTTACTCTCTCCAAAGTCAGTGCGCCACATCTGTCTAGTTGTTTCTATTCAGTTACTCATAAAGTCTAGAAAATTTACTTGTCGCTCTCTTCTGTCTTCAGTTCTCGCATGTTTGTCTGCATGATGTCACGTATTTTTCATGTCCCCGCCCAATTTCCACCGAAGTTGCATCCCATTTCATTGTGTTAGGCTGAGCGCCGTACTAAAATCATTTAACCCAACAATATCTGGACTGCTTCCGGGAAAACTGTGCACTGGTTTAACCATCGTACTGTTTTCTGCCTTGAGTAGTATGGTTTTTCACGAGTTTGTACGAAATCGAATTAGCAGTCACTTCCTAACAGGACCATGTACGACCAACTTTGAAGGCCACCAGACAAAAGTAAAACGACTGGCTGATTTGCAAACATCCGAACATAGCCTGTTCACTGCGGCCTGGCTAATGCATAATCATCCCTCGGTTACTTTCTACCTATGGAGGAAAGTGTGTTGGTCGACCGGCGTGACGGTTGGTTTGCCTGCTATCTTCGTCTGTCGTGATGAACCCTCGATATTGAGCTTGCCAGGTCTGGTGTGACTGGTACGTTTTATCTGAGGGCGTTCGTCCATCATGAGATGTTTAAGACCTACACTGGAAAAACTCGGTAAGCCGTATGCTTAGGCAGGTCAACGCTTCTGCTCACGTATCGTCAGAAGTTGAAAAAGGCTAGAAGGCAACTGTCTTGGTAGGCCCGCCAAAGTGCAGCCGCAACTCTATCTGGGCTCCCCTATGAGATCACTGCCGGATCCACTCTGCGATGCATGAAACTTCTCAGTAGGACACGCCCTCTTTTAGATGCGTCTAAACTGCTCATTGGCGGCAAATGTTTACGCATCGTGTTTCAGTCAAGTGACCATGATGCCTTGCGAGTTCTAGTAGATGAGTTGGTGGCATTCATCGGACGACGATAGTAACGTGGGTCTTACGGGAGTTATCCGACTGTTCAGTTTTTGGGAGTGATGATTTTGGTACACAAATGCTCCACCAGGTGCTGTCAGGGGATGATTTTTTGCGATAAAGTATTAATTGGGGTTCGAAACAAGTATACAGTTATCGTTCACAAACCATTAGATCCCTTCGCCCCTATAGGCGGTATTTGAATTTTACGAAGCTGACTACCGAGAGTTTTAGTTTTCCGAATTTTGCCTAACGATCGACAAAACACTCATTCACATTTTCTGCTTTCGATTCATCACTGTTGTGTCAAATAAACAAGATAAAGTTGGTGTATATAAATTTCATTTTGACGTCTCACGATAAATTCTTCACTTACTGTACGTCAACACCCACTAGCATTTCTGTAACACTCAATCACTAGCGAGCAAGGCGTATCGGGACAATCAGCTGTGCTCTTTCCAGGGACCCTTGTATAGCTCACTACCTCATTTTTGCCAGGACAGTTGAGTCTGCGTTCGGCACTTCAAAATATTTTAACATTTTTAGCTGAAAAGGAGCAAGTAATTTTTTAAACTGTGATAAGCTCGATCATGTCGGATTGTTCATGTGGAGTGTGCCAGAGTTAGGAACCTTTCCATTTTTAAAACTTTCTTGTTGAGGACCAAAAGACTGGTTTTCACAACATTTATAGAGGGCTTGGTGTGTTAACAAATAGTATGATTTTGATGCTTTCAGTGGATATTGCTGAACACTAGAGAAAAACTTCTTTCGTATCTAGGCCAATGAATTTAATCCCCGGTTTCACGCAGCCGTTTTAGCAACTGGGAAAAGCCTGCATATACTTAATTCAAGTCACATTTTCTGGACCTCACGTTTCAGCTACCCCACAGAAATAAGCTCAGCTGGGTGGGATAACGTAGAACATTCAACCGGTCCTTCGCGGGTGATCTAACGATGACCAAATGTCTAGTCGTTTGGGGTTGCCTTATTTGTTTCAAGAACAATGGAAGAGTAGCTAAGTCTAAGTTGGTGCCCGTTGTTCTGGATTGTGGTTGCGCTGAGTGGATGCGGAAGATTTCCTCATCTCTTTTCTACAAAAGTGTAGTCCTATGGACCCTACAGTTTCACTGTACACCATGTTTCTGATATTCCTGTTGCCTGCTTTAACAATCCCTCCATTTCATTATCTCCACTTACGATTTTTGTGACCCTGGCCATGAGCCCAACAGTCCAAGGCCACGAGACCTTAGAGGCCTCAGCGGTTGTTTTTGGCTTCAGTTCAATTTGATCGGCTGGATGGTGCCAACTTTGCTGCTTCACCAGATCTGATGTTCTGGTTCCTCATTTTTCGTAGCTTACACTTCTATTGTCATATGTAGGCAGGAAGCCTCTTGTTTTGCCCTCCCTCGTTTTGTTTTTGCCCGTCACCTTCAAATCCTAACGATCTGATCTTGCTGTATGGTCTCTCCAAAAACGAGCACAGTAACTGTGCTTCCCTGCTCGTACCGTCTACACTGGATAAAGCCCACCGCCTGTGACGCTGTCCCTTTTCCCAAACCCCCTGTACCCAAAATCCCCGCCAAGTCGCTTTTATTCAGACTGTAACCTTATGATCATGCTTGACGGCATGCAAACCACAAGTTAGCAACAAACATTATGATTAATTTCGAGAAATACACTCATTTGCAAATCAATTTGGTTTTTGCGAGAGACTCACCTGGAACCCAGCTGAATCTCCCGTTTGTGATGTTTTCAGGCAAGTGAATGTGCTGCACCAGGCCGCCTCATGTTCCAGTTGCTACGATATTCGAGATATCGCGATACATGTATATACGTAATGTACTACTCATAAGATTGCTGAAAATTCGTCGACATCACAAACGGGCGATTCAGCTGGGTTCCAGGTGAGTCTCTCGCAAAAACCAAATTGATATGCAAATGAGTGTATTTCTCGAAAACAGTCCAATTTGGGTTCAAGTAGAACATAAGGTTTGCGGAAACTCGGAGACTGCGCTTACCTGATGAACCCCAAGAAGGGCGAAACCGGTCGTGGGCTGTCGACGAATTTTCAGCAACCTTATGAGTAGTAAATTACGTATATACATTATGATTAATATGTTTACTGCCCCAGGCCGCCACCTCATATCAAACACACAGAACATCATGGCTGGCCTGAGAGGTGGTTGTGTGCCATTGAAAATAGGTCCGCTACGTGACCAGTACCATATCCTATGGGCTCTTGAGGACTTTTCGTAAATGGCCATCATCATGGCATTGGACTTCCAGAATTCTTGTACGTGCCTTTTGATCTCTGGAATGCAATAGTGATGAACATAATTGACACTCTATTCATTGCTCTATTCATTATTCTCTTGTTTTAATATTCCATATGCTGTACACATACGCCAATTCGAATACATACGTGCTGCTTGCTGCGCTGCACTGAATTCTGGATTTCTAGTTCGTCTGGTTATACTGATATACGTGCGGAACCTAATTCTCACACTTTGGCGTCGCGATTGGAACAATTCATCATGCCTGCCGAAATGGAACCATTAGATGTTAATTCAACTGCGCGAGACGTAGAAGATTATTTGGAACGGTTCGACATATGGTGTCTCACAAAATCTGATATGGATGACAAGAAACTCACGGCATATTTCCTACATTTCGTTGGCAAGGAGGCGTATACGTTGATCAAGAATTTAGTATATCCTGAATCTCCAATCGATATTTCCTACAATGAATTGAAGAAAAAAGTTCTTCAACACTTCAAACCGATTAACTTCGTAGCAGCCGAAAGAGCTAGGTTCAATATGTTGACCCGCTCCCATTCTCAGTCGGTTCGTGATTTCGTATTGCAGCTGCAGACACAGGCAGCCAAATGTGACTACGGCGCCCAATTGGAAGACCAACTGCGTGATAGGCTCATTGCTGGCATTCAACTGCCCGAATTACAGCAGAAGCTGCTGCTCTGTCCGGATCAGAAATTTCAAACTATTCGGAAAATGTGTGAGCAGTATGAAGATGTCAAGCATGTAACGAAGACTGAGGAAGCAGTGTTGTTAAATTATTCTAAAAGAAATGATTCAAGGATGCAGACGCACAACAAATTCAAACCTCGAACAAATTCTCGTGCCCCAAATCCATCAATACGCCACTTCACAAATCGTAACTCTAATTCGATGGTTCAAAAATTTGGGAAATGTGAATCTTGTGGACGAAACCATTCCAGATATTCATGCCCTCACAGGCAAGCCAAGTGTTTTATCTGTGGTAAAACGGGACACATTCAACTTGTCTGTAAGTCCAAAAAAGTGTGTCACTTAACTTCTGACCCAAATACCGAAGTGAAAGCATTATCTGAAGACATTTCTACCTTATCTCTATCGATTTTGTCCCAGAATTCGTCACATGTTTTTAAAACTTTGATATCCGCTTCTGGTCAAAAGCATGACTTCATTGTTGACACTGGTAGTGTTGAGTCCATTATTCCACAATCGGATCTAACTGTATTCTACCCCAGTGCCGTGATAGTGCCTACAGATGTTAACATTCGTGGTATCACTGGACATTCCGTACCTCTAGTTGGTAGTTGCACGATTCCTGTGAGATTGCCCCAAGGTACCTCTATCGATTGTAATTTTTTGGTTTCAACCTCGGGACCATCGATTATCGGACTCAAAGTTCTGCGCTCACTGCGAACTAGTATCACCTTACTGACTTCTGTGAATGTGAATGAACTCAAACAACTGATTCTTAAATGTTCTAAGGCTACAGGTGGCATGCAAATACCCAAGGTGAGACTCGAAGTTACAGGAGATCCTATATTTCTTAAGAGACGAATTATTCCATTTGGCTTACGCGAGCCTGTTCGTCAAGCATTAAATTCAATGTGTGCGAAAGGAATACTGACTCCTGTTGAATCATCGAATTGGGCAACTCCGATAGTTACCCCACTAAAGGCTGATGGTATTACTCCGAGAATTTGTGGTGACTACCGGTTAACGCTAAATACGCGGTTACTACAACGTACGTGCACCACGGAAGAGCCCGAAGATGTACTGTATCGTTTATCAGGTTCCAGTGTGTTTTCAAAAATCGATCTAAAAGATGCCTACCTTCAAATACCACTGGACGAAGCCTCTAGTAACCTTACCGTGATTAACACACCTTTTGGGTTATTCCGATACAATTTCCTTCCTTTTGGTCTGAACGTTTCACCAGCTGTTTTTCAACAAGTTATGAATACTATTGCAAAAGATTTGGAGGGTGTTGAGACGTACCAAGATGACGTCATAGTGCACGCTGCTGACAAAGCTACGCATGATATGCGTCTGTTGTCTTTACTGAAGCGATTTTCTGAGTTCAATGTAGCTATTCACCCTGACAAATGCACTTTTGGTGTCCCATCATTTTCATGCCTTGGTTACATTGTGGATGGCAGCGGTTTTAAACCCGATACAAACCGCCTATCTCCTTTAGTAAATGCGCCATCACCAACCAATCTACAAGAACTGCGTTCAGTTCTAGGAGCACTTCAGTACTACTCTCGTTTTATTCCCAATTTTGCTAAACATGCAAGTTGCCTGTTTGATGTTATATCTGCCAATCAATTTTGTTGGTCCTCCAACCATGAAAAGACGTTGCGTGTACTGCTTGGTTATCTTCAGAGTTCAGCTGTTTTGAAACCATTTTCCGCCAAACATCATTCGACGATCATTACTGATGCTTCTCCCACTGGAATAGGAGCAATCCTTGAACAGTGTGGTAGACCGGTGATCTGCATTTCCCGTCGGCTTTCAAAAGCCGAACGTGGATATTCTCAGACTCAACGAGAAGCACTTGCTGTATATTGGGCTGTCAAACGGCTCCATAAGTACCTTTTTGGATCAAACTTCACCATTGCTACTGATCACGAGGCTTTAAAGTTCTTGTATCATCCAACAAAATCTCTAGCGAAGTCATCTGCCGCTATGGTGCAACGGTGGATTATTGCACTCAGTTCGTACACCTACACGATTGTTCACCGTAGTGCAAAAATGATTCCCCATGCCGATTTCTTGTCAAGAATGCCATCAAGCGACTCTGATTCAAACAATTCAGATTGTTTATTGATTCAACCATTACCAGTCAAGCGGGATGCGCTTGTTGCTGATACTAAAAGATATTTTGCTCCCATTTTTTCTGCCCTACGACGTAGCTGGACGCAGCAAGAACGACGCCGATTTCCTGCTTTTTACTGTCGCCGCGAAAGCTTGTCCGTTACTCCGGATGGTTTGTTGTGCTTTGAGGATAGAGTTATCATTCCACCTACTAAACGAGCGGGTGTCCTTGCAGATCTGCACTCTGGTCATTTGGGTGTTGACAAAATGAAATCCCTTGCACGGTTGTCATGCTGGTGGCCAGAACTGGATGCTGATACTGCTAAGAATTGTGTTAAATGTGTACATAAGATTCATAACAAGTCTTCACAGTGGTATCCGCGGCCAGTTACTTGTGAAGCATTTCAATGAGTTCATGCCGACTACTGTGGTTCTTTTCTCGGTAAATACTATGCTTTAATTGTTATTGACGCATATTCTAACTGTCTCCAAGTGCCGAATTCGCACAGCAAGCACTGAGGAAAGTGTTCAGCCATGAAGGTGTACCAACTATTTTGGTCACTGAAGACGGCACACACTTCACTACAAAATTCCTCGAAGAATGGTTAAAAGGTCTTGGATGTCGACATCTGTTTACTGCTCCACGACATCCCCAGTAGAATGGACTTGCTGAGAATTTTGTCCGAACACTGAAATCTGCCATTATTTCATTCTCTCCTACTACTTTTGTGGAATTGGACCGTGGGATCGATAATTTTCTAATGCAATACATTCCGTTCACTGGGAGGAGTCCCGCAATTCTACTTAAATCTCGTTCGTTGCGTACAAGCCTTGACTGTGCCAAAACGGCTGATGTTACATTTTTCAAGGGTAGTGATTTACGACCTGCTACAGGAATAGTGCTTTCATCAAATGGCAAACGGATGGTCACAAATCTTGATTTGGATGATCTCTCTTGCCACCGAAGGCACATTTACCAGGTTGAGTTCATTACCAAAGATCAGTCTGTTAACGTCACTCCTGACCAAACAACCATAATGTATTCAGCCTAAGTGTTGCTCAAATTAGCACATTTCTAAAATTATTATTATATACGTATATATTCGGACGAAGATGTCGGTTAATCAAAGCAACCTGACTGCAAGAGCAGCCTTGCCTTTTTTCACTAAATCGTGAAAACAAAACTTACAATAAACAGTATTGTGATGAACATGATTGACACTCTATTCATTGCTCTATTCATTATTCTCTTGTTTTAATATTCCATACGCTGTACATGCACGCCAATTCGAATACACACGTGCTACTTGTTGCGCTGCACTGAATTCTGGATTTCTAGTTCGTCTGGTTATACTGATATACGTGCGGAACTTAATTCTCACAGCAATTCTTCAGCGATTCACCAGTGACCGTAGCAAAAGCCTAGACTTCGCCTCCCTGAAAGTCGTTGATCTCCCGCGGGCACCGTCGTCAGGAGTTGAATCAGGAATCCTTCCCGCATCAACCTTGACAACTACTCATTCCAGCAGACTGCTCTAGGCATTACATTAAGCAAAAAGGCTTTCGTCCGCTGGGGGACGGATTATTAGCCATTTGGGATCTCCATATTCTAGCTGCATTGGCTGCTATCTGCTGCTTTCGCGGAATGGTAGGTCACTATTGCCGCTTCATTATCAGCTGAGCTATTCATATTCGTCTTCCTGCGGAATTGTTTAAAGCTGAAATCAGTGGTGGTGCTGAACTTTCTCCCTAGCAAGTATGCCTAGGGGGCAGATAAGGAAGCACTCGATTTGGTCGAAAAACCATCACCCCGTTATCACCGTTAAGCAAAACATTGCGGGTAATATCGCCAGTCCGGCCAGGTGAAGCTACTTAACCTCGTATTTAGAAAGATTTTGCTTTCCATCCCGACCATTTCTTACCACAAAGTATCCCTTACAGCACTTTCGGACCTGAACTAATAGCAGTCTGTTCTGCCATTCCATATTGAAAAGATCACCAATTCGTGAAATTTGCTGATCTCCAGTCTTCGTGTTTCAAAACTAGTCGGAGCACCTAGCCCTTCAGTAGCTTCAGCGTTTTGGCCTTGTGGTTGTGGTGCTGCAAAGAGAAAACACTGGTTGTTAAACGCAATAATATTAATAATAATAGGTTCAGATGTGAAAATTCAGATGCGTCCAACGTGCGTTGAAGGAGTAGTGGTAACACGATCGCCTCGCATGTCAGATGACCGGGGTTCAAATCCCAGCACGGCCACTGGATATGCACTGCTGATGAGCTCTAATAAGAGCGAAACTCGAGTCCAGTGCTTCTCTTTGGTGTGGACTCACCGGAATAATTACGCCAGAACAGGAGGACGACAGTTCAAACGAGAGTGGTGTGAATATGAACAAAATACCTATTCCGCAAAGCCCCAAATAATAGGTTTATTTATCAGCTTGTAGAGAGCACTTCAAGTATTGCATGATCGGATCGTTACAGTCTGAATGTGGCGAGAAACAGTAAAACGGAGGGGGAGTCAAAGCCAAGGGGACATTTTTATCATCTGAGTTGTAAATTGTACAGAACAAAAGACTAGAACGATCAGGCGGAAGGCACGAAGCTTTCAGTTATGAGGCCGGACGAGTTGAACTAATACTGAAAACTGTTTCCGATTGTGAGTGACCTTGTACAGTTGAGTTCTCAGTTCAGGCTTGCAAAACGTAATTTGAGATGATGGGATTGTAATATACGGTGTTTGCCAGTTCGATTGATTTACATGTAAGTGCTGGTGATGGAACGCCCTGCTTACTAGTCTTGGCTCATGATCTTCCTTTCCGCCGTTGTGAACTCCTACTTCAGGTGAATCACTGTCCCGCGCGCTTCCAAAGCGTGCACAATACATAGTTGGCGACCACGCGAGGATGGTTAACACACACTGGTGAAACTACCATGAAGTCTCTGGCTCTACACATGTGCACACAGACCTCAGAGCTAACACGTTCAATTGCGCACGGTGGACCCAGCCTCAGACACTTAAATCTCTGTGCACGTTCACCAGCCTCACGCACCACACCAGTAGCGCCGGCCGGTTCACGCAGGCCATGGTATACCGGGGACGGCATTTTTCAAAAAGGGAGGCAGTAGTATACGGTGTCTGACAGTTTGATTGATTTTTATGTAATTGGTGGTGACGTGCTATCTTGCTTATCGGGCTTTGGCTCGCGAACTTCTTTTGCCTTCTATCTACGGAAATTTTTGTGGACTCCTACCTTTTGTGAATCACTCTTCCCGGGTGTCTGAATAGCGTGCATACTACAGGGATGAAGAAATTTGCAGTGGAGGCAGGTGGAGTGCTTTGTTTTAAAAGTACATCGCATAATAAACTAGGTAAACTTATTGGTATCGCTATTGGAAAGGACTTAAATGTAAAGGTTATTCCAAATTAGTGGGTGACATACCATCAAGCATGATCGCACGGAGTATTGCCCGGAATAGGGATTGTGTCCTAAACAGTGGGCACTATCCGACATAAACTTGACAATTTGAAGGCGGTGACCGAAAACAAAACGAGGGAGGGCAAAGCAAGTGGCATCCTGCCTAAAACATGACAACACGGACTGCAACTTGCGGAAAATGAGTGACCAGAACAAAGAATCTGGTGAAGCAGCAGATCTGGCGTAATCAAGCCAGTCAATCTGAAAGCTAAAAACACCGCTGAGGCCTCGCGACCTTGGACTCTTAGGCTTATGGCCAGGGTCACGATGCACAGCGGGTCTGTGGATGCAGAGCACAGGCCAGGTGGAGTGGATAGCAGCCACACAGGGCGTCCAAACCAGGTACTGCTAAAGGTCAAAGTGTGAGGAGACGAGGGAATGAGGGGGGATCAGTGATGTTTGAGGAGGAATTAGATAGGATGATGTGCACTAATAGCAAAAAATCTACCTTTTACCACAGTTAAAGTGACAACAAGTGATTAAATGGGGCAGCATAGGATTGCATTTGTACTTGGTAGACTAGCGGTCAAGCAGGGTTTGAGTTTGGTACTATATGCTTTTAAAGCGTAAGAGGTCAAGAGAAAAACCGATATAGGCACGCAGAGGAGTAATGTAGTTCTGGAAATCAAACATATAAGGACAGACGGAAGTGGGCTTCCGAGATGATGGACTAGTTTATCTGGAATTTATTGCGTGAGGTGGACAGTACCAAACACACCGTACAATCTTTGTTCATTCAATCTGGCTGGTCGCCAATGCACTCACATGGTCCTCCAACTGGATCGAAATTGTTCGCGACTCTACATCAGCCTGACTCTATCTGTTTCAGACTCCTCGTCTAACCCAGATTTAGTTGCTACGGTAATGTGCATCCCCTTACGGCTGGCGGCAACCTTGATGACCGTTACGGGGCTGTCCAGAAACCGAAGTATTTCAGTGCGGTTCTGGCATGCCATACCCAGTCTGATAGCACTCCCGCAACTATTTTCTTCCTACGTTCCATCTCCACCTGTCACCCGCGAGAGCCTGTAATTGCAACTACGACCACATTTTTCACCCGGCCCCAACTGCTTCTGGGACGAGATCATTGTAACCCTCAGAAAATTTCCTTTGGATTTAACCAGCCTGGTTTCCTGCTGCAATTTCGGTTTGCCTCCCCACAAGCTTGATTTCATTTACGGTGTTCGTTTGTTCCTATGCACTGACATTATCTCCCCATTAAAAGTGTCCTTCACACCCGACTTCGCTGCAATAGTGACACCAGTGAGTCTACTTAGCTTCAATTTAAACCGTATTTTTCAGAAAAAAACTTGCTATTTGCCTCGGCTTTGCATTATTCCATCCCCATCTTTATTTCTGCTCTTTCTGACCCATTCACTCAACCTCCCAAGGTCACTCGTGGCCAACAATGGTTTTCATTTTCAATTCATATCAGCTGGCTTCATCTTTGAACTAGTCGTACCTCATGCACATTGTCCTAGTTTTTTACGGTTCCCAAAACTGCGGTGACTTTTGAGTTAATAAGCATGTCTAGTTGGTTGTATCCTCCTCCACGTTGTGTTGTTACCTGCCAAATTCAGTCTGTAATGACCTGATCATGCCCTATTTGGCGTGTTTCCTACAAGTTGAGAAATGAACCTGTTATTATTAGTAACCGAAATCTTTCGGTCTATATCGTATCCCTAGCGTGAGAAAAGTCGTGAGCGGAGGGTTTTGGCAACACAAATTGATAATTTTGGTAGCCGAGCCAATGAAGAGACGGCTTACGGAACGAAGCCTAAAAAGTTTG
This sequence comes from Clonorchis sinensis, assembly GCA_003604175.2. NCBI lineage: Eukaryota > Metazoa > Platyhelminthes > Trematoda > Opisthorchiida > Opisthorchiidae > Clonorchis > Clonorchis sinensis. The sequence continues at coordinate 116,081,659 of CM030369.1, forward strand.
CCATTTACAGGAAGTTTGCGGAAGAAAACTGCATGACATCGAGTTTGACATTGGGGGGATATAATAGCGATCGACGCAGTGACCAAGAAAAATTTAGTGACGACGAACCAGAAATGCTTTTACGGAGGTTCTTTACAACGCCGTGCTACTTCCATTCGATAAATAGTACACGTGAATTTTCGAGATATTGTAAAACATTGCTGACAGTTACACAAATATCATCAAGGTGACCCAACGCGGATGAAAGCTCAGAGAACACTTTATCATCTTTTCGTTCAAATGTTTTAGCCACGTTAATTAACCTAAACGGCATTCCGATGAATTCGAAAACGGAGTGATTGCAATTTTGTAAAGTTCCTCCGGGATGATGTGAGTACAGTGGTAGGCACGAAAAAAAATTAATATGGGAAATTATGGTGCTGCCATTCTAATTTGGAGGAAAATCGCAAATATGTGTGATTGCTTGTCGTTCCGGAGTTAGTAGCATTGCTCAGCGCGCGATATTTACCAGAAGCTCGCCAATCTGTTGAGTATTTTCACGTTAACCTGTGAAGCGAGGAATCCCAAGTGCTATTCGATGGGCAAAAAATCTTCAACTGTAGCATATTTGGGAACCAAGTCTCAGTAACTTCCAATCCCTCTGGGTGCAACCGGCTTATACTTGTAAACACAGGAAACCCTGTTGTGGCAGGTTGATACGCGACCACATGTTATGGCTCCGGCTGGTAAAAATCCAGACTCACTAGCTCTGGGAAGTTACGTTGTGGGCCGGGGTACTTGAAATTGCCGTATAATGTTAGAGTGACAGGACAAATGGGTGCATGTTTGGTGGAGTGGCCTGAGGCCGGTGAACAGGTAGTGGACTTTAGTGAATATTGACGTCCCAAGTGTATAAACAAATTAAAGCAAACCAGGAACCCACCTCTTAGGATAAGATGATGGACGCCTACAAGGGGAGAATCCATGAAAAATTGGGGCGTAAGCCAAGCCATAGTCGTGACTCCTGTTGACCATACATTTTGATATGAGTGTCGTCAGCGGCAGTCAGAATAAAGACTGGCTGTTGTAGGAGCGAATAGATGGAGGTTGTGGGGTCGATATTTGCACCAGCGCCAGTATCAACAAAACCCGACAACCAGAACACCTGCCCAGTGTCGTGATCTGACAAGTGCTTCGGGGATGGCTGTGGGCCGTACTTGCCTCTATTATCCGAGGAGGAACTTCTCGAGAGTGACGTTAAGGGGCGTACCGGCGTGTGAAACGTGCAAGGTTGGGCACGACCACAGGCGGGAAGTCCAGGCGTACTTTGATGCCAGCGAAATTGTAACCGGCGATTAGTTGATATGAGGCTAGCGCTGAAGCAGTGGCGCCGTGGCGAAAATCGCCGGAATGGATGAAGACTATCTGTCTGCCTACAAATCCAACTGAGCAGACTGGGCAGGGTTCATGCTCAACACATTGACGTTGTTTAGGTTGACTGGACGTGGCTGGGCGTCATGAATGTTATCAGCTATGTCCATTTGAGAGCACTACGTATCAATACGTATGAAAATAATTATTGTATTGCGTGAACGTGTAAAAGTGCGCGTTTTTGTTGTTTTTCGTATTCGAACAAAAAACGGTTATGCAGCTGACAAAATACGTAATTTTATAATGGAAGCATAAAGAAGGTGTAAAACACCACACTCTCACAAATCTCTCAACTTTACTCTAATGCACAGTAAAAATCAAGTTTCTTCCTTCGACACTTGCTGCTAGATCATATAGAAGGCTGTTCAGGGTCGTTCACTCTTCCATAATTCTTCTGTGCCGGGCAGAACTTTATTGACCTCTTTTAGCCAATCTTGTTCATGTCCGTTTGTTTTTAATATGCACCCTAACCGAAATTTGAACATTGGAGTTTGTCGACGCACCGTCCGCCAAATTTTCACCTCAGGCTCCGCGTAATAATTCCTAAGGGATTGCCTGCGAAAATATACGATCAATATTCATCCTGTATGTAATGAGAGCCGACCCGTCAGTTGAAATATCAAAGTTTTGATGACGACCAACTCATATGATTACGCCTAGCGTAAGAGATATACTTATAGAAGGCTGTTGGTTTGTGCCGCGCACAAAATAGCCGCTCCACTGGCGGCAAAAAATCTCTCGACGATAGAAATTTGAATGCACACCAAGGCAACAGAAAAGCGAATCTGTGTGGGGGAGCTGAACATCCTCGACTACTCAAGCAAGTTGACACGGGGTCGACTCTGTTGTAGTATGTTGAAGGAAGCTAAGAGCAAGGTAACTTTCGGGTACCCACTTGGGTGAGACATACAAGTAGGCACGAGTGCGGCTTAAGGAGGAACGCGAAGAAATAGCTCCAAGTATGAGCAGACACCATGTCGCAAAGAAAAACGGACTAGAGATCATGCGGCATAAAAATGTTGACTGCCGCGACAAACCCAGTCGACAGCTACACATTCCTCCATATTCGTCGGTCAAATATGTCTCCTTACAGCGCGAGCGCTATACGTTCGCATTCGAATATTCGGTGCACCCCGTAACCATATCACTAACTGCGGCCTACCCGATTGTTGTTCGGGGCTACAATTTGCATGATGCGATTATTGGGAAACGAACACTTCATTACTACGTAAAGAACAGAAGATGCGGTTTCGAGATATTTGAGGACCCGGAAAATTGCAGCAAAGCGGATGAACCTGGCGTAGATAATGCTTAAAACAAATCGGAAACAAGCTTATTTCCTTCCTCTATCAGTTCATCCCAATGAAGACAGCAACGGCAAGATCAGAAATCGTTTCTCATTACTTTCACATAAAATATTCTGCCAGGTCCTCAAACGAACAACAAAAAATGTGCATAAGGTTGCACAGCCTGGTACAGGACTGCCACTACAAAAGGAAGCAAAAGGGTTCTCCCCAAGTGAATCACTCTTGCCTCCCTAAAGGCACACGTGTAAATCCACTGACTAGCCGGGTAACTAGATCCTCCATCTGTCACAATGTCGATGACCAAAATGTTGGAAACTAGGACACCGTCGCCTCCTGTCCGAGTGCTGCAATCTTCTATGAGATGTGCGCTCATTCTGCTACGTTCATGCAGTAGCTGGTAGAGAGCACAATGTCTGTGCACCAGAAACGATCCTTCAGACGGCACATGAAGCACAGCACATTCAAAGTCCTGTTAGGCCACCTCAAGATCTACAGTGATTCAGCTTAGGACGGCTTAGGCTTTACTAAACTGTTTCCTTATCGTTTGCCAACATAAAGCCTCCTAAACCTTAGAAAAAGGGATTCGTGAGAATTTCACAAAACGTAAAGATGTCCAACGGCGAACTTACCGTCATGTTTACTTGACGTTCACTCACTCCAAGGTGCCAAAAATGGAGTGTAAAACAGAGGCACATCTGGACAAACATAAACTTTAAAAATCTGCGGCCTTCCACTCTGCAAGCTAGTTTCCACAAACCCTGTCGTTACTGGCTGGTCTTAGTAAGGAGAGAAGGATTCCGTTTAACACGCTTTTCGACTTCTCGTAAGACGTCAACCTTACCAATCGGTGCACCCGTTAAAACTCAGGAATATAAAACAACTCAAATCGGTCGGGAAGAACCTGGTCGGTCAGATTGAGCGGTATCTCCTGCGGGCAAAAGGCTGTCACCGGAACCCATACGGTCGATGTACGGCCCACCTTTGTTCGTCAAGTACGCAGACCGTTTGATGTTTTCCAGCGACTAAGACTAGGTTAAGAGTAATCCAAAGCTCCAATTAATATAACGTTCGACGCGTATTGAGCCGTCTACGCGCACCATCCGATGTTGACGAGCTAAAAAACGTTGTATTCATCTTCATCGCTGACAACGGAATAACCTGATAGAGTACGGCTTTATAAATTATTCTATTCTCACAGAAGTAGCCGGACGCTGCCGCGGTGTTTTATTCAAGTTTTAGTTAAAAAACGAGGGAACATAAAAACCCAAAGGTCCATCTTTGGACACTGTTGGCTCTGTTACACTTTCTTCATCGTTTGACACCCAACAAAGCAGTAGTAACAAATGGAACTACGTTCTACCCCGCTTTGTGTACGCGGCAACAAATAACCTCCAAGATACCACAGGGGAAACAGTCGTAACCGTAAGTGTGGCTAGTTGTGTTGTTCTTAACCTCCGCTATTACGGATGCAAGGAGCACTGTGGATGCCTAAAACCTAGGTATCATTCGTTGTTAGACAATTCGTGAGGAAAGCTTAATGATCGCTCATGCAGACTCCTCGCCCGTTTACTTCAGAATTATAAATTTTTCAAGGAATGCTGCACTTTGATATAAGTTTGCAGTCTCATATCCAAATTATACAACGATTCGACTTAAGTCGAAGCGTTTCCCGCTACATGTCCGTCGACAGCACTAAAAGAGCCACAAACTACTACCGACGCACCCTGCTTTCTTTTTCACAGGAATCCCTTCGTTTCCTCTACCCTATGAATAAAGCACTTCGCTAGCGCACACTTTAGCACTGACGACGATATCAGTGTGTCAGCCACTGCCGACGGCAGCTCCAAATCAATAGCTTAGCCTCCTCAGCCGGTCCATCTGAAGCGAACGGGATAACGGGTTGGTCCTGTTCTCACACCGAGATCCCTTGAAAGTATTGCGCGCTGCTTATCGGAAACAAGAATTTGAGATCAAGGCACAGGGGCTGAGCTAATTGTCACATTACTGCATTCGCTTCCAAGTGTTCAACACTGGCGATTCAGATACCGCTGCGATAAGACTTGCAGAGTCGGTATCGTTCTTGGTCACCGGATTGAAATACCATTGCTTAACTGCATGGCAGCCCACAATCACCCCTGCGCGGTCCGTCTGGCAAATCTCGAGAAGCGGTCTCACCGGCTGGAAACTGATCGCTGTCTGTTGGACGCGTTTTCTGAAATCAATACCGACCAAAGCTCTAACGCCATCAAAAACAGGTTTTATGACTCCTTCAAAACTCCTTTGAAAATCCTTAAAGGCCATGTGTCATTAGGGGTGTCCGAGGTCCGGATGCGCAAGCGTGCGGATTTAGCCCATGTAAGTCTCATTTAGGTGGTCCATTTAGATTGGAGTCTGCACGTACATAAGAATAAGAACGATTTTTGACCGCAGACTGCTTTCCGCATTACCAATCTATGAAATAAACAAAGTCGTGTTTTCGCACGTCCTCCAAAAAAGTCTAACGCGTAGACCCAAATGGTCGAACCAGCATCGTCCTTGTTAACGTTGCTGACGGCGACGCCACACGTGAACAATTGTGTTTCAGCACCGTACAGCCATGCCTGTTTGTCCAACTAAAGCAGTATAATGGAGAAGGAAAGATATTTATATATAAGATATTTTAAGATAAGATATTCAAGATATTTTATGCCTGGCACACCACGAACATCCGAGATGCTCAAGCCTAAGGCGTTTATTCAAAGGGTCTGGAATGAAACGGAGAGCATAAATGTAACTGAAACGGTTAAGTGCCACTTAGAGAACTGTCGTCAGGCAAGCACAGCAATGGTTACACGGACTTTAACCTGTAAGGCGAACGGCAGCATCCGAACATTTGGTGGCATCCTTCATTCCACTGTAAAACGCTAAATATTACCCGATTCCAGCTTTTTGTTGCTTGAAAATTAGGCATGAAAAACAGCTTATTTCATAGAAGGCGATAATTCTTCATGCGTGACGCCTGATCCAGCTAAGTTAACATGCAGCACTGGATGCGGCTTTTGGGTACACTGTTGTCTCCCTCACCAAAATCCTTTTCATAACCACGACGCTCCAAATTCGCCGGCAGCGCTGGCGGCTTTCAGCCACATTTCTGAGGCACTTGTGGCCAAAAAACATTGAAATTTGGTAAATGCTTAGCTCCAGGTGGCCAAACCTTAGCCGTACAAGTATACCATCCAATTGTAGTCTGTTACTCGCTCACTTGGAGATTCAGCGAAATACGCTTTTGACTACATAAAAGGGAGCAAATTTTGGAGCGAATTCTGGAAGTCGTGCGTTTGCTTCATAGGTCTCACCGACCTCAGAGTCAATGCAAGGTGTTTGTACTGTTTCAAAACCACCGGCTTACCTCCATGTCTCCCGAGAGGAATGCTGAAAGATTGCTGCTCCTGCAGCTTAGCTTCGTAGTCTGTAGACGTAAAGCACATTCCGAAAAGTTAAATGCTTCGGTAGAAACTTCGGCTGAAACATTGAAGCAACGTCCGCATAGTGCAGATCAGCGAGGTTCCCACTGAGAGATTTTAGCTTAAAGGTTTTGGAGACCTTTCAGTGTTTGCCGCATTATAGCCTGAACTAAGATTTTAAACAGAAGTTAGGAGAGTGGAAATCTTTGTTAGCTCCTATCCAGATGGTCCGAATTAGTGCCTCGAGGTGCAAACACCTCGGTGGGTCGGCAACAAATCTCTTCTTAATTCACTTCTTTTCCACTCTCCGCGATAAAGCTTGCAAATGAGCTATGACTGCACGAAAATGAGGTACTAGTGTCAGGTCATCGATCCTTAGTTGTAGATTGTGATGATAATTTTCATGTCTGCGCGCTCTTTGGATACGGAAAAATAACAAAGCCATCTGATAGTTTCACAAATTTTATAGGTTCTGGGAGAGCGCCAAACGTGGCTAGGATTGTTGACGCCCTCTGAACAGCATTAGCCGGGAGCTACTATCCTTTCCAAGGAGCACAGACGATTATTGGTGGAACTACGAGATACGCCTGATTTCACTTTCCTCGGACTTTGACACCGCTGAATAACGTTTTGTCCGTGTCAACACGGTCGCTGATGGCGGGGAATGTAGTATTTAGGTTTGAATTACCTGCGAAGTTCCGAATGAGCTTGTGGGGAATTTCGCCAGAACAACATGGTTTTGACACTTCCCACACGACCGCTTCAATTCTTGCCAAATTTTACGGTTGCCTATTTTACTTAGGAACGCACCGGCTTATACCATGTTGAGACGATTGACATCTTGTGTAGTTGCTCGTGCAAGCTTCCTCCTCTGCAAGCGCTCCCTTCAGTGCAGATATGAACAGCATTAACAAAACAACGTAGGTCAACTCTGGATTTCGCCTCCTGACCTTGGATAAGTTCCAGCGTAAACCCACCTCTCAGCTTCTTGTAGACCTAGGCTTTGGCGCGCCGCCGGTTGTTATTATGGTCCTCCCCAAAGTTGCTCGTCTATCTTATCCAGAAGAGGTTGCTTATGTGATTAAGCCCACTGGATTTAAGTCGATTCTTGGCCGACACCCTTAGCAGCTTTAGCATAAAACACTCCAGTGACGGGTTTTTTCCTAAATCACTTCTGTGGATCGTAACACCATCTAAAACATCGGGGATTTTTATAACTTGTCACGCGAAATCCTGCACTTTACCGCTCTCAGTTGGGCGCTTCTGCCTCAAAAAGCTTAACCCGCATGCGGCTAACCAAAAATCAGGAGCCCTTTGACTCTCCAGCATCTGGGCGGCTCTGATTGGCCAAAAACGAAGAACAACAGCCAAGCGTGATTTAGTTTCCGCCAAGTGCCGAATGCCAGTGGCGCGTGTAGGTGCCGGAATTTCCGGAATTATGTCGCCTCAGACACTTTAGTTGCAACGAGCTTCACACGTAATTTTGACCTGGTTTTAGGTGGTTATTGCATTCTACGCGTTTTCAGCTGTCGTTTCGCTGTAAAGTTTGGACGGAGAACTGAGGCACTTACGTTATTGCGTAAGGACTGCTCTTGTGCGAACCGGAAAGGTTGGCATATTCTATAATAAAAATGGGCTTTAGCCCTTTAACCGCACGGTTTTTTTCAAAATCTTCGTGGACAAGCTGTTGCAATTTCTATATGCGGATGATATGAAGCGGCAAAAGTTGGTGGCGTCCGAAAAGGCTGGTTAAAACTAATACATCCTAGGTAGGTTGTACGTGTGATTCTCACACTGTATGCTGTCCTTAGTCTACGAGAAATATGGCGGTTCGCCCATAGGTTACTCCGATCCGGCAGGATTCAATCGGCTGAAAAGACGCATTTTTCGCTAGTCTTCAGGAAAGCTTGAGAGAGGGCCTTGATCACCAGCTTAAAAATCTTGTTCATTGAAAACCGCTTCGACCAGATGACGCTAGAAATTGTCCTGTCCTCCTCCTCCCTTAGTGTATATGTCGAACCTATCTTCTATTACGGAGAGCCGACGTGTTGTCATCTTACGAAACAGGGGGAACCGCATCCCGTGGATCGAGGCTAGTGGTAGACTCGTGGGATGTTTCGTGCCACAGTGTCTACACAAACTGGAGTGGTCCTTACATACCAACAGGAGGTTCAGATTTGACCTGCCCTAAACGATGTGGTGTTCCACGCAAAGGCCTGGTACTCATCATCATCCAGAGCATCTAACGCTGATACTCCCCTGTCATGGTTTCTTTGGGCCTTCGTTGTGGAAACATAGAAAAATGGGAATAGTTACTGGACTGCGTGCCAGCCTACCATAATGATTTCCCATGCTCACACCCGCAGAGGCTCATTCAGCAAATCTGGATAGGAATCGACAACAAATACGCCATTTTTATCGGGTAGCGGCCACGTTCTTAAGAGCATCCGGTTGGGCACATGTAGGGTAAATTGGGTACCACCCTAGAAGTGTGGCTGTGACGATGGTACCCAAAACTTTCGTAATCGCTAACATATTCACCCGCCTGTTTACACCACCATGAAATAGGCACTAAAAGCAGTATTTTCCGCTTTTCGGGCACGACCTACACACAGGTTTTGCCGGCGTAGGATTGCCGGACCCGTCCTCGGGGCGTGTGGTGCCTGCAGGTACGGGGGTGGTCTGTGTCTGGTAAACGTGTGCTAGGAGACAGCATGGTGGAGGTCCCCATATTGAAAGTTTATATTTAGTAGTTCACTGTCTACTAAAGTACCAAACATGGAAAAAATAGGAAGCGAACATGGAGTGTTTCGACATTAACTCTAGCATTCTTTGTGGGCTGTTTTACCGGTGATGAACTCTCGTCAAGGCCATAAGCGGTATTTTCAAACTTTGAATTGGATGCGCCGACAAACCTATCACTAATCACAGTCTGGATGACTGTTTTTGTCTCTATGCACCCCGAGTTATCTCAAGGTGACAGGCTTGCCGACCACTTGTTGCTTGTTATCACACTTTAGTATGCACCATAGACGTAAACGACAGTAACGTGCCTCAACCACATTAGCATCGATCGGAATTGGAATCGTTATCTTTTTCCACAGATGATCGGTGATTGCATCGCATCCACCTCCCACACCTTTTATCTACCTTCACATACTGTGCAGGCCCCAGATAAGCAACCAGTAAATAGGAGCACAATTCGGCAAAGGTGTTTGTGGGTTTTTCGGACATGCGCTTGGCAGACGGAATACGTGTAGGGATATGAAGGGCCGTCGTTGGTTGTTGGATACATCTATTATGTATAAATGGGGTCTCTTAATCAGCTGCGTGCATGGGTACGGGCCCGGCAGTTACTATAAGTAGCCAGGGTAAGCGACAACGAAAACACGCATTAGTATGACGATCCATCGTTGGCCATTGAATCAGGTTACCATGTATAGGTGAGGCCTCATAAGTAGCGTCAGTTAGGCACGGCCCTAGCAGCTACGATAAGTAGTCGAGATGGGTGATGACGGCTGCCGCCATCACGGTGATCGGCAATGGATGCCCTTGGTTGCCATAACTGTTTGCGCTTTATGACGTATTCAAATTATGGAGCATCGTATTCCTTACAGGAATGATTTTGATTGTACTGGTAATAGACCTGCGGTTATCTCGTGACGCTGCATTAACTGCAGGCTATTTATGTATATCTGAAAGTATAATCATCCCCAGAGATGGCCCTCTCATCGCTACCGCCACTGCATGCAGTTGTCTAACACTGTTGTACCTAATAGAAGGCGAGCTCTAGAGGAAGGTGCGTTGTGCCGAAGTTCGCTGAACAAACTCATCTCATTTGTTAGATCTGAGGCGCATAAAGCAAACAAACATCGCTCATTGATTTCCCTGGATAGATTTTGCTTTGGATATTCTGTAGATATTACCTCATTCTTAAGGAACGCCGAAAACGTCGAAATATTCTAAAGCGCGATTTCATGATTTGTCTCTCCTACGCCGGTAACAAAATGCGAACCGGCGACTTTCCCTGACCTTGAAATTTCACTCACCTAAAGAAAATGCTACAAGCAATGTATCACCGAAAGGTGCAAACGGATTAGACTAATTGCCCATTAAACTCGCAGGTTCGAAAACCTATAGTTTCGGCAAAAATAATTTTGGTGTGCTTCTAATGAGCGGCATTCTGACGGCCGCCGAGTATTCGTACAATGAAATTGATGTTCAGAAAGCTATGACATTTTCAGGATCGCCACTTCATAGTGGAGAATGTCTATGTATAAAGTGTATGTACATGTGTTATGCAAATTATCTACACTGATGATCAATTTAAGTGTGCGAATCTTCAAGGCCAATAAACGCCACCGACTGTGAATACGTTGCTTAATCCAATAAGAAATCGCGAATTGCGGAAAAAGATGACTCACAATCGACAGAACTGTCAGATAGTTTTACAGCTAAAATAGTTTCCCGAACATTCCAGAAGCTATATGGCTTTGTGGGTGCAAAGTATGCGGAGGAGCCATTTATGTAAACAACTTTTACTCGAAAATTGTTGTTACCAGCAAAAAATGCGTAAGCCGCGTTCATTGTTGGCGGAAAATCGTGCAAGTTTTTTGACAAACAGCAGTGTCCTATTATAGCTTGCGAAGTATGCCAGGAACACCATGACGTTGATGAACTAGCCATATGTAACCCACGTCGATCATAGGGGATAGCTGAACGAACCTAACTGACGCACACGACGAGCATGCGGCTAGGGGTTCACGATGCCTACTCAGCTGGCCGGAGTGCGCCGGTCTCTCTCTGCCGGGAAAAAGGTTCAAGATAGGCAACATAAAAAGTTGAGTTGTATTCGTCGTTTTGGTGTCCCGCCGGAAAGCGCATTAAATTCTTCGTGCGGAGTGTTCATTTGGCCATTGTCATCCTGAAATGCGAGGAAGATATAAGTTAGGTTATCAAAATATCACCCTGAGGCAGGCGGCTGACAAGCAGGGAGGAATACGTTCTTTAGAATGGAAGCACTTCGGCGGCTATGGTTTCCTACAGGCTTGTTCACACAACGCCATTTTCAACGGATATTTCGCATGCCTACATACTGTATCCACCAAGAAATACGAGACTTACATGAAATGCATGAGACCTCAATACCAGACAAACTGTATGTAGCTGATGGGTCACACGAAATCGTCTTGGTCTCTTTTATCTAGTTGGCCCTGTACAGCGTTAGTCGTAGTAGTCGGAGATTAACTCACGGCTATTCGCAGTGTCTATGACCAAAAATACATGGATGATATATGATACATACGTGCTCCCTGGTAGCCCTTCTGATACGAAAACAGAACAGCATTACATCGCAGCCGAACACGACTCTCGCAGCCTGCATTCGGGCCGCTAACTTCTCCACAACGAAAGTCTTAACTGGGTACTCCTCCCTTGAATAAGTCGGACAGTTTACGCATACGTGCGCTCTCCACGAACTCATACATAACCGGGCGCCCGGTACTCATGCCGCCCGTTATCAGGAAGGTGTAAGGCTTGTATCTACAGGCCGAATATTGGGTGTTTTAACAAAACTTACCTAAAACGGTTTGTTGCATACGTTCCGTCTACATTTACTACATCTGAAAGGCGTCCAAACAAAACTATCTACTGCCACTGGGAGAGGCATATGTGACCATAGTGACCTTCCTCTGATTGCAACACAAGCACGCGTCCGGTCTCCAGAAGTTTGGCCAGGACCGGGGGGATTTCATCTGCCAAAATAAAACGCAACTGTGCGGTACCTACTCAACACAGCCGGTAGACACTTCCACCGGTAGTTGTATATATATTGTGTTAAGGACACTTCCACCGGTAGTTGTATATATATTGAGTGTTAAGGATCTTGCTGAATTAATCAGCCACAAACTGCCGCACCTCACATGACGCCGTTCCGTAATTCAGCAGGGCCCTGCAGGTGCCCAAATCGTCTTCATTTGGCCGCCGGTTAACCGGAAGCCGATCTTTCAAAAAATTAAACAACTTATGATTGTGTTCAAGACAATAAGGGGGGACTGCGAGGTGATTCCCTTGCCTCCGTAGACAAAATGCACTGGACGACCGGTGCTTCGCTTACCGTTTGTTTTTATTAGGAAACACGTCCAGGTTAGTTATCCTTCATGTAGTGAGTTAGGGCCTTCTCTAATGTCGTGAAAGGCGAAGAGGATACAACCCCAAATTTCCTAACAAACGCGCGGGAAGCCAATTCCGAAGCCACAGCACGGCAAGTTCAAAGCCGAATGTGCGCCAAAAAATTCGAAAAGAGATTGATTAAAACAACTCACAAAAATGACGGCGGGTGAGAATGAGTCTTGGTCTGAGAACATATGCAACGAAGTGCAACATTTTTGGCGTGAAAGTTTCAATCCAGTCGAAACCTTTTGCAGAAAAAAGCATTGTATGCCCAAGGCGCTGCATTCTGACGCTCTCTGGATGCGGCTTTTGAAAAATGACAGTACGACGTATCCCTGGTGGACCTAAACAGACAAGCAATTGGATTCGGAATACAAGTCCCGAGTTTTGAGCACCACCTTGGCATCCCGTGGTCCAAGCAATGCTATGAAAGTATTCCACCAGAATTTTTCCACCAGGGGTATGATGGCCTCAGTGGACAATGAAATCTGGTGAGCTGCGGAAATATGAAATATGGTTGCCGGTCTCAAGTCCATGGACTACGAAACGCGTCTCGCGGTGCTCAACCTCTTTCCCTTGGAGTATCGTCGCCTCCGAGGGGACTTAATTCTTACTTACGCCCTGTTTGAACAAGGCTTGGCCAACAGGTTTTTCACCGTTGACCCAGCAAACACACGGCGGGGACACGGTAAGAAGATTTTTAAGCTCAGAGCGCACACCTTCATTAGGCAAACTTTTTTCTCATTTCGGGTAGTTACTGCGTGGAATAACCTTCCTGAGACGGTTATCCACGCTCCCTCTAGAACTCAGTTCAAAACACTATTAGACACTTATTTACGCGAGTCCCCGCGCTGGCAAACATACTGCCCCGCGCTGAGAACTTAAAGAGCATTGCTACACCCTTTTTTCACTTGTGCCTTTCAGGTGAAAGACAGCTGCTGAACGACAAGAACAAACCGACCCAGGGAACTTGGGCGGAAGCCTCGATCCTGTGTATCAATCCGTGAATCCGTGAATCCGTATTGTGTGGCCAAGAAGCCCCCCAGATGAGCATCTTCGGCCAATCAGAGTTCAGATTGATGTTGGACCGGTAAACGGTCTGCCTTCTGGCCAATCCTGTGCAGGATGAGTTGCTTGGCCGTACAACGTCTAACCGCGAGGGGCACTGAGGCATCGCAATCAATTCCGCCTAACAGGCTCTGAGGCGACAGTCGTCACACACACGTCCTTTAAAATTCAGGGGGTATATCGTTTTGCAGCCATAGGTTTCTCAAGTTAGTACACGCGATCAGAAAATTTCAGATCTGTATATTGATCCCATCTCATACTGCAATCGGAACCCGGGCTATTCAAGAACATGCCATTGATGTCTTCCCGTAGACCCGAATCCGGCGTGTTTCTGTTGTCGGGGATGCTCCTTAACTGTGAAAGTCTGCTTCCTTGCTTATTCTACTGGCACCTGTGCTGGATTCGCCCACACACACTCCTGGGCTGTCGAGTAAACTTCATATTAGTGGACGGACTTCTCCGTTGGTCTTGCTTGCTCTTTTTCACTTAAGCGGGAGTCTGATGAAGTGCTTCATGCAAAAGAAGGACCTGGGTATCGTCATCAAATCGGCGTATTCACCTTGAATAAGTTGGTACAGCGTCTAATATTGTGTGAGTGATAAGGAGATCCGGTCATAATTCTCGGCACATACTGGAAGAGTTTTTTCAATGTGGTTGGTCTACAAATTCTATGGAGAAAAAATGACGTAAGGTATCCACAACGGAGGTGTCAGGGCTGCTTAAATTACTTTACTGTGTTCAGCTGAAACGCATCCGCTTGCTCTCTCTGGACTACAGGTGTCCTCAGGAAGAATTGAATTAAACCCGATAGGTTCTAACGGACCTATCAGTGAATTAATAAGTCTTTATGCTTCAGTAGAGAGTTAGCCTCCAGGGAGGGTGGATCAAATTTCTCTAGACGAGTAAGCTAATGTGTCTTTCTCGCACATCATCTACTCATGAAGCAGAGGCTGGAATGACCTTCCACCCAATAGTCTTGATACCTTTTCTGACAATTGTTTGAAGAGAGGCTTTTGGAACCATCTGAGATTTTGGGCAGCATTTTCCCTAAAATTGCACTGAGCCGCTCATCTGGAACCGTCTTGTGTATTTTGACACCAGTTTACACGCAAAATAGAAGCCAAAAGAGTTGGTAACAGACCTCACAACTCTTTGTTTCCGGCTGACTCTCTTGAAGTATCATCCGACGACTAGTGGTTTATATTCGCCTATCAACCAAGATAGAACCCAAACCCCCAAATTCCTTACCTCGAGAACAAGGTACTGAGAGGTCACCAGCTAACTCTGCCAAATACATGGCCGGGCTGGATCTTAGGTAGCATTTTTTAGCAACAGGATAGCCGCTCTAAAAAATTATCAAGGGCGGTAGAACCCATTCTGAAAGGAATCTGAAAGCCCTAATGTGTAAAGAATGGGAACGACTATTTCCTGAGCTGACCTGTGACGGCACGTATACCGGGTTCTCTTACATTTTTGTATGAACCTCGCAGCCTAGTGCTTCTCCAGGAAAGACGCTTCGGCGAATGTCATCTCCGCAGACCCTCCGCTATCGGGAGGGCGAGCGATACCGATTATATGTGTGTTTTGTATTTGTCCATATGTGTGGAAGTATGCGTGCCGAACTCCTTGGTGAGTAGTTTTTCTCCTTATCATTGTCTGAGTCAGTATGACGTGTTATCGGTTTCCTGCTTTCTATTTCTTAGCTGTCTTGCTTTGATTAAGGACATGGCAGACTGTATTAACTGGCCTCCGCATAGCCTATTAAAAAGTTAGTCTCAAGCCACTATGGTCTACGATAAAGCCTTGCAGGCTTTTTTCCACTCTTTCTGTTGTTTTCATTCTGTTCTATTACTCTGATTACTATGTAAGTACCTAGCTGTCACCAGTGCCCCCTTCCCACACTCCTGATCAGCGGTCCTTCCGGTACCAAAGTCGGGCAATATCTCAGTCCTGGAAAAGTCAAGTTAAATTTTATATAATCCGTAACCGATCACCGCTCTAAAGTGGCGACTGCCGTTTGGGGAGCTGCCGCAATTTACGACGAATACGAACTAACAATGTTTGTATTCCTATTGTCATTTTGCGTTGTAAGGAATTGCCAGCTCAGGTCCCTGAACCTTCATATCTGTCACATTTAAAGCCTCTTTACGGCATTTATAGCGTGGTTGAGAAGATAAACTCTGAAGACGCATTCGCTAACCGGGCTTCTCTGTCAGATGCCGAGTACCACACTTCGACACTCTTGTGATACTCATATGGATCGGGGGCCTTCTTATCCCATCCCCAAAACAGTTTTAAGAAGTTCCTCATGAATTAAATGTAGTTATGTGATTCTCACATCCTTCATTAGCCTTGTTGGACTCATCCATAGGACAACTCTTTGAATATTTAACTTCATTTCTTGAACATTCTGGATGTTATTCATGGGGACATTTGTGGCGATGATTGCCGGATCTCTGTGACGGAGACACGAAGAGACTGGACCTTACCGTGGTGTGGCGGTTTGTGTACCTCGGCGACCCATTGAGCTATACTGGGGGTGCCCGCGTGACACTCACAGAGTCTCTCATACCAGGTTGGTCCATGGGTAGAGGTCTGACGAACACAGTCTCCTGGCCCTCCAGGTTGGGGGTTGGAACATGTGTGGCGACGTGTTCCGTAAAAATGGTAATGCACTTGCATTTCCAGCCCAACACCGCTGACTTGCGGTTAGGATTTTGACCCAAAGGCCTTTGGTTGAGGACCCTAATCGTCCTCCTGTCTAGGTGTGGGCGCCCTGGCAGTATCCCAGCCCTCGTACAACCATGACATTCACAACTAACAGTACTTTCATGCCACATCGGCCGTCGCGTGGTGCCATCAGCCGGGTCGCCTTACTTGCTGCATACAGCAGGGCGGGTAAGCGAAAACATGCTACTGCTGACGCCTCCCTTCTTACACTTTCACGTTTTCCGTCTTCCACCCTCCCCCGCCCCAATTTTAATACTTTCTCCGCAGGTCCCAGCTCTAGGACTGATCGGTTTGCCCGCCCTACATCACACTTAGCCGCAGATTGTGTACGTCCGAGTTCCGTTACATCCCTAAACACTTCGAAGTCTGTTTTCAAACCCCGAAAGCCTGTCTACTTAGCCACCTTTAATGTTCGTTCACTGAAGCAAGCAGGTCAACAGGTGGCTCTTGCTCGTACGCTGGATTCCCTCAGCATTGATGTATGTTGTCTGTCAGAAACAAGGACGCAGGACGCAAGTACCGTGATCGAACTGACTGCCCCCTCGCTCTCTTCCAGGTTCCGGCTGCGCACCTCTGGTGATGCAGAGGCCGCTGCAGCTGGATATGCTGGGGTGGGTATTGTACTGAGTGAACGAGCGGAAGCGTCTCTGCTTGATTGGATACCCGTTGATAGTCGCCTCTGTGCGGTTCGTTTGGCAACATCTGTGAGAGAATCTAGAGGAAGTGAGGTCCATCGCACCTTGTTTATTGTGTCTGCTTACGCCCCAACTGACTGTAGCTCTGAATCTGCCAAGGACAGTTTCTATGACGCTCTAGGTGCCCTTCTACAGCAGGTTAAAACCTCAGATATCGTTGTGGTTGCTGGTGATATGAACGCCCAGGTAGGTAGACTGAGCGCTGCTGAGGCCCGATTGGGTGGTCGTCTTGGTTTGGACACGAGACGCACGGACAACGGAGACCGCTTACTTCAGATGTGTGCCGATCACAGACTGTTCCTTTGCAGTACGAATTTCCGGAACAGCGGAAATCGCTTGACAACGTGGTGCCCACCAACAAACCAGCGACGAACCCAAATAGACCACATCGCCGTGAGTTATCGGTGGCGAGGGTCGATCACCGCTTGCCGCTCCTTCTGGAACACCAGCGTGGACTCCGACCATGCACTTGTACGCTGCTGCTTTTCATTGCGCTTTTCAGGTGTACGCAAAACGCGCACACCTCGCTTAGCCATTGAGAAGCTAGTGGATCCAGAAGTCAAACGAAATTATCAAAACCAACTCGTCGAATGCCTGCCGGACGGTACGGTGTCGGATATAAACGGCCACTGGGAAAAGATATCCAAAGCGCTACTCAAGGTTGGAACGTCTGTTTGCGGTACAACCCAGCCAACCTCTTTCAAACACTGGATCTCTGATAGGACCGTGTCTTTGCTGGAGACCCGGCGACAGATTCCCCCTGGCCGCCACCACAACTCCACCCGACGCATCATCCGACGCCAAGTGAAACTGAGTGTCCGTGCAGACCGAGAAGCTTGGTGGACCCGAAAGGCCCAAGAAATGGAAGATGCAAAGAATGCTGGAAATGTGCGCAGGCTGTTCCATTTGATTCGTTCGACTGGTCCTCGAAAACCTCTTGTCAGCGAAACAATCAGAGACCAAAATGGCTCCCTGATATGCAATAAAGCAGAACGTCTGGACCGCTGGGCACAGTACTTTGAACAGCAATTCAGCTGGCCACCTGCTACCTCCAATCCAGAATCCTGGCCTTCAACAGAAAGCTGGACCGTAAATATGGAGTCGCCTTCGGTCTCAGAAGTGTCCGAGTGTATTTCTCTACTCAAGCGTCATCGTGCTGCTGGTCCTGACGACCTTCCACCTGCTCTTTTCAAGGATGGCGGTGGGCTCCTCAGCCAGTGCCTGTCTAGACTATTTGGGTCTATCTGGGAGAAAGAGACCGTCCCAGACAACTGGGGTGAATCGATAGTAGTGCCCATTTTCAAAAAGGGTACTCGCAGTGAATGTAGCAACCACAGAGGTGTTAGTTTGACTCCTGTTGTGACAAGGCTTCTGGCGTCATTGATTCTTCGTCGTCTTACGATGGCACGCGAAACCTTGACTCGTGAGAATCAAGCGGGATTTCGACCGGGTAGAGGCTGCATTGACCACATCTTCACACTCCGTCAGGTGTTAGAGCAACGCCACATGTACAGACGACCCACAATCTTGGTGTTCCTTGACTTCAAGGGTGCGTTTGATTCTGTCGATCGGTCAGTGCTGTTAAATATACTTGCTCAACAGGGTATGCCCCAGAAGTTTGTAAACATAATCCGATCCCTATATTCACATACTTCTGGGCGGGTGAGAGTGTATGGCGAGCTCTCCAAAAGCTTCCCTACAAAAAGTGGTGTCAGACAAGGATGTCCACTCTCTCCATTCTTGTTCAACTTCGTCATTGATGAAATAATGAGGCGAACGCTGGAAGGTCTTCAAAACCCCGGTGTTCAAATCGTTGCTGGTGAGAGCCTTGTCGATCTGGAGTACGCAGATGATATCGCCCTCATCTTTGAAGACGAAAGTGAAGCACAAGCCCTGTTGAACAGACTGACCACCATCATACCATCTTTTGGCATGCGCCTTGCACCTTCAAAGTGCAAAGTCATGCTTCAGAACGTGCAGTCTCCGGACATATCCCTTAAAATTCAAGGAGAATCACTGGAGATTGTGGAAAACTTTACATACCTCGGTAGTTGTATTAGCTCTGACGGAAGTGTGTCTGATGAAGTCAGTGCAAGAATCTCAAAGGCTCGAATCACGTTTGCTAATTTGCGTCACTTGTGGCGTCAAAAAGGCATCTCACTAGATCTTAAGGGTCGTGTGTACCAGGCTACAGTAAGGGCTGTATTGTTGTATGGGTGCGAGACATGGCCTCTACGGACAGATGATGTGAGGCGTCTCCAGGTTTTCGACCACCGATGCCTCAGAAGCGTGGCTGGTTTTGGATGGCGTCAGCGTGTTAGTAACGAGGTGATTAGAAAACGGGTATTTGGTTGTGCTGCAGGTACTTCAATTGGGGAAATCATCCAGCACCACCGACTACGATGGCTCGGTCATGTGCTACGCATGCCGAAACACCGTCTACCGAGGCGAGTGTTGTTCTCCGTGCCTCCTTCAGACTGGCGCGAACCGCGAGGTGGACAGCGCATGACTTGGCAGAAAGGCGTGAAAGAGATCACGAAGAGTTTGGGTGTTGTTGGTGCTGTACGCCTTCCAGGATGGGGTCCCCGTGACCCCGCCTGTGCTTGGCTGGAGACGTTGCAAGAAATGGCGGCTAATCGATGTCAGTGGCGTTCATGCTGTCAGTTTCTTTCCAGATTGTCTGATTGAGCGGTTGGAGGTGTAGGCACCTCAGAATGCTTGACATAGGCCAGCACTAGGTCCCCTCCCTCATCCACTCTTTTTCTTTTCACTCTAGGGCTTTTTTATATAATTGTATATCAGTGTCAACACTGATGTTGCTGTCTTTGATGATGATGATGATGTGACGGAGACAGTCTAGCACACACTGCTCTTCACCGAAAACCACTTAATTAAAGCAACTTTCGAAATTATGCCCAACGCAGTTCTGACGCTCCTCTACCCCGTCGAGGGGAAGAGCGTAGTCTATTAGCCTGTGCGTCAGCGGTCGTACGCGTTGCTAGAGGAAACTAATTGCGCTGGCCGTTGATCGATATTTGTCCTGTTGTTGGCAAAGCGACGGTTTTCAACAGCTTGTTGATGCGTGCTAAAGTTGAATAATTGATTGTGCAATTAAGAAAATTGTTAGTGTTAAATGAATGAGGTTCGAACGTAGACACTATAAATGTGAATCGAATAATGTATATATGAAGCCATACGTGCAAAACCGTAACAATTCGGTTCCCTTACGAGTTCGAAGTACAGAATAGTTCATGCGAAACGCTTCACCCGATGTGAATTTGAACCGAAAGTAATCTGATGTTTATTCAGGCCAAAAGTGGAAGTGGTAGACTTTTGATGTATCAGGGTTGAAAAATGGGGTTGTTTTACGGTTCTGAGTTCTGACCACTGTCGGAGGAAGACTTTGTATCTGATGATTGACTTTTTTAAAGCATTGCACGTGTTTCTTTAGAGCATCGGTTTGGCGGTGCTGAATGAGTGGATCTGGCAACGAGTCAACTCCTTGTCTTGCGGGTGAATTAATTCGGGTTCAACAACTTCGCTGGAGACAGCTCAGTGGTCAAGACGCGCTCTTGTCGACCATAAGGTTCGTGGTTCGAAGCCAGCCCCAGCATCTCGACCAATCCTTTCTAGGCTTCGGTAACCTGGAAACGGCTCGACTCCCGTGCTTCCCTCGGTTGACTTGGCAGATGTGCACCGAAAGGACGTTATAGCTTGGTTATCATTTTTCGACAACTCTTCTGATTCAGTCATGTGCTTCGAACGTTAGGTAGTTCATCTCCTCGCCGTATTGTATTTGTTTGGGCAGCTTCGCACCGGAAGATCCCACAAACTTGTCAGCGCATCGCCTAGGACAAAACGTGGTATGATATCATAACCGAGAGATTCTTCCGTTAACACCAACTTAATTTTCACCGTGGGGTATTTCACCAATTAAACCATCGTTCCTCCATTGGTTTTTCAACATCTATTTTCGGCACTCAGCCTACCTTTATTCGCAGCCACGTACTGCGGTAACCGGAACCGCCATACACACGGTTGTCAAGGTGTACTGAACTGTAGTTCACTGAATTGTCAATCCCTTAGCAAAAGGATCAGCCTGCTAAAGATTGAATTTATGGTCCAGTGCGTAGTATTAACACAGTCATCATCAGCGTTATGGTAATCAGAGGTAGAAACAACAGTTTCGGCACTGATTCCTCATTGCCTAACAACCACAAAGTTTCAGTCAGTTCAATTTATCAGCGCTAAACCGTGTACCCTAGACACATTGGTTCCAGCTGCTTTAGTTCGGATTACCGTAGAACGGGAATATAGAACGTACAAGCAAGCCTTGGAGACGAGGACATGTTCAGTTTGTTGGGAACTTGGGTAGCTACGCATTGAAGGCGATAGCTTTGATACACGAGCATTACTAACTGCGCGATTGGGCCATTTCTGCCAATGTCGTTAAACACTACTGATTTGAGTCCCGGGGTCCCCATACATCCAGGCGGCAGTTGCCCACCCGACTAAGTTTACTGGTTCGTGTTTCCGTACATTGCCAGGTCCTACACTGTCCACCTCTCGGTCGCTTCCACTCAGCGCAGAGTTGGGAAAAAATAACTCTGTGAGGCAGACGGAATGCGGAGTACATGTCCCAACCAGCGCATCCTTAGAAGCGTGCGTAATTCATCTTTCACGGGAGAGTTCCTTCTTCCTAAGACCATCTGACGTACCTCAGCATTACTAATCCGATGTTCCCACCAGACCTGACGAATGCTTCGGAGACACCGATGATCAAACACTGACATATTCCGTATGTCCTCTGCGCATAGGGGCCACGTCCCTGATCCATAAAGCAGTATGGATCGCACCACCGCAGCGTAAACTCTTCCCTCGACAGACAAACTGACGTCACGCCGGCGTCGTAGGTGTGGGAGGTTGGCAAAAGCTGCCTGGCCTTTCCGATTCGATAAATACTATCACCTGCAGCCGAGTTATTTAGTTAGCAGAGTTATTTACTTTACTTAAAATTGTTCGCATTTGGGAAGAATCTGAACCAAAGAGAGCCATATCGTCTGCATACTCAATGTCTGTTAAGGGACGTCCCGGGAGCATTTCGGCTCCCGAGGTTTCAGAGGCAGGCAGAGAAATTTCAACCAGCCTATCAATAACAGAGATGAAGAGGAAAGGGGAAAGAGGACAGTCTTGTCTTACCACACTGGACGTGATGAACTCAGGCGAGACCTTCCTGTATACTCTTACGCGCCCACAGGTGTTTGCATACAGTTTCCTCACAAGGGATACCAAATGGGAAGAGACACCTTTGATCGCCAGACGCTGGCAGAGTTGCTGACGATCGACAGAATCAAAAGCGGCTTTCAAACTCAGAAAAACGACCAACGTGGGACGTCTGAAGGAGTGGCGCTGTTCAAGAATTTGCCTCAAGGTAAAGATATAGTCGATGCGTCCTCGACCAGCGCGAAACCAAGCTTGATTCCCACGAATCTGTCTCTCCCGATAATCCATCAACCTGCGCAAAATAATGTCAGAGAGCACCTTAGATGCGACGGATACCAGGCTGATACCACGATGGTTTTCACATGACGTTTTTGCTCCCTTTTTGAAAACTGGGACGACGATCGAGGAGCTCCATTCGGCTGGTATTCTGTTTTCGTTCCAAATCTTCTGCAGTATGGTTGTCAGGCTGTTCACCAGGAATTTGCCACCTTTGAAGAGCGCGAGGTGTGGACCATCCGGGCCAGGTGCTTTGTCGCGCTTCAGGACTGATATCTCCCGCTGGATTTCGGTTGCTGATGGTGGGTTTGTGTCAATGTTCCATTCGGGCCCGCTTGGTTCTTCTAGCCGTTGTGTTTAAGAGACCAGGTGAACTGTTCTTGGAAGTGCTCAGCCCATCGCTCAGGACGGCGGTTGAGGGAGTGACTTGCTCTCCCGTCTTTTTCGCATATTGTCTCACTGACACCTGCCTTCTTTTGACCCGTTGATCGAATCAGTTGAAACAGGGCGCGGCTGTTGCCTGCAGCGAAAGCCTTCGAAATCCACCAGCGTTCTCTGTCATTCTTCAAGCTCCTGATTATCCGGCGTTTGAGGGATCTGCGTGCGCCATCATAGTCGCTAGCTGCCGGTATGAACTTTCTGGCAGCAATAAGATCTGCTGATCTCGAAGATATCCAGTGTTCATTGAGTCGAGTCAGATGGGCTGGATAAACAGTCTTGAAAGCTGAGAGCATCGCTTCTTTAACTCGCCTCCATTCATCTTCCAAGCAATCTTCGTTGTCCACATGGTTGCGTTTTTAGTAGCCTTCTAGCCATATCAGCTCGATACTCTTCAGCTATTGAAACTTGTCGAAGTTGATATACGGAGCTGCTCTCTTTCGGCACGCATAGTGCTGGCAGAAAGCGAAGTGCTAAGCGGGCCCGTACGATAGCGTGATCAGATTCAAGTTGCTTACCCCAGGATGAGCGACAATTCTTAACTGAGGCTCTCCATCGGAAAGTGGTAGCCACATGGTCCAATTGAGTCCACGACTGTTTTGTTGTAGGTGGCCTCCAAGTAACTCAGTGTGGGCGTTTGTGTTGGAAGTTCATACTGGCCAGGAACAGACGATGATCCACACATAACTGAAGAAGCCGCTCTCCATTATCCGCACGCTCAGCATCAACTTCAAATCTATCACCTAGTTGTGCTTCTTTCGGACTTAGTCGTCCAACTTGGGCATTCTTGTCACACGCCAGGATTACTATATCCGTCCTTGCCGACTGTAGCGGTCGTGACAGATCTTGACAAAACTCGTTCTTCTCAGTCTTAGAACTGCTATCTGTTGGGACGTATGCTGATACGAGAAACAAACATCGTTTACCGCATCGACCTTCGTTAATCTCCACTGAGCCAGACAACCGCACAGCACAAAGGCGACTGTTTACTGGGATCCAGTCCAGTAAGGCATTTTCAGCTTTGGGGCTGAATGCAATTCCCACACCGTAGATACCACGAGCCATCGCGTCAAGATCACTGGATGCCCGAAGAGTGAAATGTGGAACGTCTGGACTCGTCCTAAGAGGCTTGAGGAGCTTGACCGAAGTGGAATCTTGTATGCGTGTTTCGGAGGCACAACAAACATCGATAGAGAGGGAAAGCAACTTTCCTGCAGGGAATGCCTGTTGCCCAATCTGACATAGAGTACGGACATTAAAAGCTGCAACGTGGATCAGGTCTTTTGAGGTTAGTAGGTGATAATTTTGGTTTATTCTTCTGGGCGATGGTTGAGACACGAAACAGTGGTTAGGGGATTGCACTGCGTTGTACGATGGGTTGGGAGGTAGTGAGGGAGAAGGCCAGTGAACGAAGAGCTGCAAGGGTAAATGATACTTCCTGGTTGCCCAGGCCGAAGAGGGGGGTTTAGTTTATGTACTGCACCTCGAGTCTTTGATTCAAAAGTCTGACCGACAAGGCAGTGGGAGGATGTAGGGTTTTTTCGGGGACCCTGCCCCTAGCCTCTGACTCAAGACTCTGGACCCCGAGACAGTTACCTGGGCTGCCCTTAGCTTGACCGCTTGCAACAAGGATGTTGACCTACGTCCATCACCTCCGTAGACATAATCCAATTTTCGCTTATTTTTTATATTCCAATTCTACAAATTTATTTTGTTTTCCAGCAATGTGGCTCACACGCACGCTTCAGCAGTTGCCTCCAAAAGCAAAGACGCTAATGCAAGAAATGTTAACTGAGGCGAACAAGTTCCGAGATTACAATTTCAGAGTTTATTTCACTCGCAAAATAAAAAACTCCTTCAGTGAAATCGAAGCAGCCACGAACAATTCGGATATCGACAAGTTGATGGAAGAAAACGTTAGGCTACTTGGAATCCTTCGCCGTCAAACCACATTAAATAACTTTTACCCTCCTAATAAGTCTGTTGTCGAATGAAGTTTATTTAATATAGAGCTACTTAACTACTTAACTACTTGTTCTCTATTTTGTTCTATACCTTTGGGCACACTAATTAATGCTGTCGCGTTATAGATGAATTTGAGAGAGTCAATCTCAGGGTTTTTCGCCAAAACTGGAGTGACGGATACCTCAAAGTAATTAGTGATATTAGCTTCTGCACGTGCACTCTCAGCTTGGATGAAGATCTAGTAACGTATTTGGAAGAATCTCTGAAGGTTTGTGATGATGATGTGGATGTGGAAGGACTTTCCTCTGTTTGCGAAGCCTATATTCCCAATTTCAAAAACATTTGCAGGTCAGTTGTTACTTTGCTTTTTGGAGAGCTTAAACATTTCTCATTACTTTTTTCTTACGTTCCACTTATGACCACTCTATTTCCGCAATGAATGTGGACAAAAATATGCTCTGTTTACAAGTGCAAGGTTCCTTCTCTGGAGAGGTAGATCACATGTGATCCGACTGTCGCCTTGTGCGAAGACCATTGTAATGTGGTTCCTCGGAGCTTTATTAGCACATTAGAAACCGATGAAAGACCCGTTGCCAGAACTTAGCTTCTGGTCAGTCTTTTCTGGAGGGAGTCATTCATCTGGAAACAGTCTCTTGTCCGGTGCTAATTGGGAGAACGTACGGAAAAACAAGGGAATCAATAGTGCTGTTCATTTTTTTTTTACATTTTTTTACGAATTTCGGACGTAAGTACATAAGACTTAGCTCATTCACTAGAGCGTGCAGTCAATTTTGCGATTGATTCCATTAGTATCATTGAATACCATTTCGTTTACATATCCTTTTTGCGCTTTTATTCACAGACTGGCTGCTTTTGCTCCGTAAGCCTTTTCTTGCGACAAAAATGTTGCCAACTCTTCTACTCCGTCCGATCGGCCGATTCATTTGCTATCATAATTGAAGCTTCTTTATCAGGTTGAATGGTGATAAACATTAAAAGACGCTTACAAACGTCGCAAATTCCCGAGGCACTAAGTTTTGTTAGTTTGCACGAAATTTGTTAGTTACATGCACCAGTTGCTGGTGTGACTTTGGTTAATAATTCATCTCGTGACCCAACACCCTAGAACACAGTTTGACAGTCATCCTGCGCATTTTAAAGATACTCGAACTCATCACAACGAGAATACTCGCATATCACATACCCTGCGGTCTCGCTTCAGCGATCGCGTAATCTGATCCAGGGGTACCCTCCTTAAGTAAGCATCGATCTTGGTTTCTGTGACATCGCGGGGAAATATGGGCGATATTAGAATGGACGTCGCAATCACAACTCTATAAGTCTAAAAATGTGACCACCCTTCAATCAGGTGATCTTCGCAAGTGAATACTTGGAAGGAGTGTGATCCGTCTATAGGCTTGCTGCTGTTTCATTCCCATATCGCAAGTTGTCAGGAAGGTCAGATTCCTGAAAATAACTCCAGAATACCCGGAACCTACTGAGACAAAACTCCACCAAAATCTCAATAGGGAAGCCGACAAACATCCAGGCCAGTCAATCAGTCAATCAATTCAGCAAAAACCGATGAGTGTTCGGGCACGCCACAGAAGCAGAAACGCTTTACTTCTTAACTGCGCGAGCATCTACAGATGCCTCTGTAACGCCGCATTTTTATCACCAAGTAGACCATGACGCGCCGTGGAATATCTTAACCTGTCAGATGACCTCATGAGTTGAGGAGTATAATGGATCATCACAGTGAGCATTTGTTTCATTTATGGAAAATAATTCATAGGTAAGATGAGTAAATCTACCAACACCTGATTTTTTGTGGCATCATCTTCGTTTGCCGTCATTTTTCATTCGAAGTCACACATCATAGAGTAGTCGTCCGACTTTCAGCCAATCATTTCCCGATTCCATCTAGGACTGAATTCACTTGCTGGTACGCTCAAACACGGGCGGCATTTATCTCGAGCCAGACTGATAACAGCGCAGCTCAGTTGGGTCAACCTGGTGGAATCAGATCAACTTCGTCCAAAATAGAGAGAACACAAACGTCAGCAACTGGTAATTTTCACGCTTTAGTCTGTTTATCACTTCGTATCAGGCTGCATGAGTAGAATTGGCTTACTTTTTGGCTCCTCTCGGCGTTTTTTCTACTCTGCGGCTTTCACCTTTTTGCTACTGGTTGTTTGTTTGAATTGCCTCAGGAGCACTTCGGCAATGTGTTGTTTGCCTGACGAACAGTAGTGACTTGAGCTGGTCAGCGTCCTGTCTAGGTGTTGTCCCGTGCTCTCATAGACTAGTGATGCAGTTGCCATCTCCAGTCTGTGGTGCGTTCTTATTGGCTAATTCTGTTTTCTCATATACTTCCATGTACGTTCATCTGTAAGATTCAAAACCAAAACTAAATCCTGTACTCACGTTAACTTACGTCTTACCAGAATACTGAGCGTCCTTGAGGAAAGGACGCCTTCCTAAGAGATTTGCTACCATTGGATTGCCAGATAATGTCACCAGCATAAAACTGCAAAAGTGCGCAACCAAGTCTTGTTTGAAATGGGTTAGGTGGTTGTTTTTCGAACCCCCCCCCACTTAGTGAAACTGTCAGCCCGTCCCTTTTAGTCTGCCCTGCTGGTGAAAATGAGCTTGAACTGCGCGTACCGAACCAGAAACTATGCCAGCTAAACGGACGTGATTGGAAAAAGTCTGCACTGTCAAATTCTTGTGTGCTTTGATAGGTCTTAATTATCTTACCCAGCTTGTCTAACCAATAAAAATGTGGACGGTTATCTTTTTCTACCATCGTGAATCTGTGAGGAGCCAGGTCGACTGAACTCCCGCGGCTAGGGTTGCAATGCAAATAATGTCCTCATTACTTTCAATTTGATAATATGCTTCCACTCTGTATCAACATTTCAACAGGATCATTCCGCAGAAACGTCAGCAGGGGCTCCGACTGATATCCATACAACCCGCCAGGGATTATTACCGGATTATTTGGCCAGTCCCCGGGTTGTGACCGCCGTTTCATGAAAATAGCCGGTCGTGCTCGTAGGTGAAAGATAAGTATCAGCTTGAGGGCAACAAACATGTATGTTGTCTCACAGAAGCAATTCCAGCCGCACACACTCATGGCTAATATATCCAGTATTCCACAATGGCAAACTGTTGTTTACTCAATATGCATGGCTGTATCCTTTGTGTAATAACCACACGCAATTATTTAGACGACCAGCATGTAGTAAAGCAGCGTTTGGAGTAATCGGTAACACCCGTGTAGGTCATTTGTCTAATCCTCCAACATTTTATCCGGAGTCGGATGACCAACAGAACCAAGTGCAGTAGGGTATGAAATAGCTCCGTCAACCAGACCACGTTAGGCGAATATTCGAGAGTTGTGAAGCAAAAACATATCAAGAAGCTTCACCCCTGAGACCGTGTATGAATGAATTACTAGCCCTAGTGGTCCAGAGTGTTCCTTCTTAGCATAAGGAGATCGTTAGTGGTTAGTAGCTTATTCTACGCCATGGCGGCATATGTTAAAAGAGAGATGAATCTGAAATAAGCTGATGAGAGTGAGCGGGATTTGGCAATTTTTGCTTGAGACTTCGTCCTGCTAATGAAACCAATCTGTTGAAAGGCCTAGAAGCACTGTGCAGCTAGTTCATCCTTATTGGGATCGTCAGCACTGTGCATCTCACGGAATTCCAGGGAGTTCCGACTCCAAGATTTACTAGCTAGTGGTTTGAACACTAATAACCGTTCGGCCAAGGGCGGCTGATCAGCTATTCAGCTCGAAATAGGCTCAGAGTGCTGCGTTCATTGCGGTTGGACAGATTAAAAAAATATACGTCTCTGAACTAAGATCGCCTGTTTGTTATTTCGTTTACGTAAGTCCAAGCTTAACCATAGAGAAGGGGAGCTTTCCAAAGCATACGATGAGGGAACAACTGAAAGGATATAAACTCAATAGAACACCACTTTTAAGTACCTAGGTGTCCCAGTCCACTTGGAAAATATAGTTCATTGGTTGTGATAGAGTAGCGAAAAGTCTGCAATCAACACAATATGGAACATGACCAAAATCATCCTTACGCGTACTCGGTATCACAGAGTGGCACTGTAGTTACAGAAGCAAAGGTTTCTGACACTTACGGCTACTGCACTTCTGTTGTGCGGATCGACATGTGCATGGAATTTTAATCATGTGTTGAATCCGCATTCCATATACATATTCGTTACTTGCTTTGTGTACTAAGTGGTCACATGAGATCCCGTTGAATCTGTCGGTAAGAATAGGTATTGGACGAAAGTACTCAGGACTCTGATCATGTAATATACCGAGCAATTTCGATACCCTATCCGAAGCGACAATCCATATCGTCTACTGTGCATAATAAAACCACTGGCCAGTGTTCGGTTTTCTACGCTTTTACGCAAATTTATGTCTGCATTCGAAAAGTTCTTGTTATTTAATGCCTAATTTCATCTGGTCCGACCTTGCCAGAAAGGTGTGACAGTTGCATTTAGTTACTCCTACTGGAAATGAAAGAATCATCAGCTTTCACCAGGGTCACACTGCCAGTGACCGTAATCGTTCATCTGTAACACCCTTCCGGTGCCTAGCTGCCGTGCCGCCCGTGGGAAGCACGAGTGCTGAGATACTGCCAGGTTGCCCAAGCCTAGACAGGTGAAGTCGAGATGCAGAGGTGGGGTTAGGATTGGATGATGTACCATGCATGGGTGAGGCCTCATAATCAACTTCGCACACAGATATGGGTCTAGCAGTTACGATAAGTAGTCGAGGCGAGTGACAACGCATACGTTTACGATGATGAAGGGTCATCGTTGCCCATCCCATCAGGCCATCATGCTTGGTTAAGGCCTGATAATCAGCGGCGCACATAGGTGTGGGCCTAGCACTTACGATAAATAGCCAAGTAGGTGACAGGGCGTGCAGTTGTCATGGTTCGCCTTATTTTCCGGTAATGCTGTTGGGCTTTAGAACGTATTCCACCCAAGAGGCATCATTATTTCCAATGGAAAAGGTATCGTTGTGTTGGTCTGAAAGGCTGCATTATCAACTGACTAGTTGTGCATATCTGAGAATGAGGATCATTCACAGAGGTGCAAACTCGCATCACCACTGCAAAATGTGTCAAGTTCCCTTCCATTATTATACTGAGCGGAAGGCAAGCTTCCCAACAAATGGTGTCGTGCCGAATTTCGCTGAACAAACTCAACTGATTTGTTACGTCTGACAAATGTAACGCACCCAAACATTATTCACTTATTTACCCGAGTAGAATTTACATTAGATACTCTGTGAGTGTTATTTATTTAAGATCGTTCAGCTGCAACACCCTTTCGGTGCCTAGCTGCCATGCCGCCCGAAGGAAGTACGAGGGCTGAGATACTGCCAGGTTGCCCAAGCCTAGACAGGTGAAGTCGAGATGTAGAGGTGGGGTTCGAACCACGGACCTTCCCGTCAGTAAATTCGCGCTCTATAACCACTTGAGCCATCTCGACCGTAATGGTCGTATTAGTATGGGTTCTTTTCAGAATGAAATCAATATTTCAAAAAAGTGTCCACTAGGAAGAGGGAGAAGTGAAATCTTGCTGCTTTTCTAAGTATCTCGTCTTGTTGATATGATCTTTAGGATTTTCAAGCATCCTGAACTCAATCTAAAGTTCACCTATTCACTCGTTTGTGGTTCACTCCAGAAACCAGTGAGTACCTGAGAAGGAAACGATGTGAATCCGTGCTAATACTTGACAAATGTTCAAGTCGGAACCCCACTTAGAAATTTCGTGGTACGAATGGTTTGTTTCGAAATTATCCCCAATGCAGTTGAAGCAATCTTCGAAGCCGTTGTCTGACTTTGGGTTATACAATGAACAAAAAAGTCTCTTATTTTCTGAGCCCCTGATCCGAGCTGATCTGTGTCACTAGTATAAAGGTCGTTTCATCTTACTCCACTTACACAACATTTGACGAAATTATGCTGTGGCTCTGATCAATGACCTCGTATGTACTGCATTTGTCACAACTTCGCAAAGTTTGTAGGCAAGGAAAAATGGAAGTGAAATTCCCAATTGGCCGCCACCTTGCTTCAGCCTGTCTAACGGGTGAACTCCTGGATTTTTCCAATATCGACTATCTAAACTACCAACCAACTCGTAAAGCCACATACTTTGCTTGAGCGTCAACGTTTTTTTATTCGAACTTGGTTATTCGGGTGTGTGCAACATACGTTCGGTTCCCATGTCTTTGTGATGATCGCAGTCCGAATCCCTCCACGAGACAGTTTGTACAAAACCCGAATATATTGCTTTACAACAATATTCGGACCAGAAGAGGAGAGAAAATGTTCAAACGAAAATGATGTGGAGATGAAGCTAAGTGGTTTCACCTGTGGCAGACCGCACGCAGTTTACTCTTGTCAAACCAAGAAGCCAACTTAGCTGTATGGAAGGTATTGTTTGTTATGTGCTGTTTATTTTCCCACTGCACGAGCAGAAGGGGATCAGTAGGGGCGGTTGCTTACACCTAAACGCATTTCGACATACTCATTCGTTCCTTCCAGGTAAATCGCTTCATGTTACAGAAGGAGCTATAGTGATATCACAGTCTGGCGGGTTTAGTTGCGATTTTCGTCTGGTTTTCCCTCAACAATCTCTTATTCGGCAAAAGGCTACATCCTGGTCTGATTCCAGTCAATCTTCATCCCTGTGTAGTTAAACGTCTCCCAGCGATATTTCTACGTGCAAGCTAGTGTTTTCATCGCTTTTCACCTCACAGTTGTTTGTTTGCTTCACAACACTCGTTAGTATCCTTCCATCACTCTCGCTTCTGATGTTCCCCTTTGTTTTAAACTCTCGCCGTAGATGACGATTCGGGTGATGACAACGGCATCTGTGACACATCACTTGACGCTCTGGTGAAGATGTTCCCCCAGGTAACGCAGCTTGGCTGTTTCGAATGAAGCTGTACTGTATGAAAGACCCTAATGGCTTCCAGCCAACGTCAGCTCTAAGGAGCCTTTGTTTAGAATCCGACTGCCAGCACTTTGTTGGTGTTCATCGCTTCCAGAACCCAACGGATTCGGTTCAGACGGAAGTCTGTCATAAGTTATACCTGACAGGATAATACCGACGTCTGGTTATAAATGTGTCATACCATGAAATACTTCATTGCGAATGATCTCCTGAGTGGTTTCTGAATACACGTTATCCGAGATTAGTAAAATCGCTCCGTCTATTGGTACTTACTACTCTTCCGTCGCCATCTTGTAGGTTGCGTTACCGGTATATTTAAAAAGTTATTTACACTAAGTGACGAACTGTCAACTGCATTACTGATGGATCACGTTTTCATGCAATAGAACACTATATAGTTTCCTGCCATTCTTAGCCCCTGTCATACACCTTTTTACTGCCTTTGCAACCTGAGTGTTCTTGTTAAAGTAAATGGAATTAGCCAATCTCAAGTGAGGGACCATCGATCATTGGCCCAGGTAACAAACCGTAGTTCGCAAGACTAACAAACGGTGGGATAGTTATTTGACCGTGAAGAAGACACTTCACCGCGGCTGGGTTGTCGTAGTTTTCAAGAGATTTCACTTAGGAGAATCCCTTCCGGAGAACCCAAAACAGCGTCCCCCGTCTTCCACAATTACCCAAATAGAAGATTCACTTCCCAGGATGGGCCGATTGTTCAGTGCTCTGTCTTTGTAAGGTTACTGCAATCACTTCAGTCACTTACCTATCACGATTGGAGATTTCATCGACCAATATTATTTTCTATCCAGTTGACGGTCTACCGTAAGTGATACATTGCACTTGTTTTGATTCTGCCTCTGGTTCAACGAAACTTTTGGAAACTTGGAAAATGAATCACTAGGTCCAGGTTTGCTTGCCAGCTGTTCTTCTGAACTCTCATATACAAGTTTCAAACGTACAAATTGTAAACGTGTTTGTCTCAGTGTTTGTTGACAACTTAGTTAGAGTTCCGGAAACCATATTTTGCTGTTTACTGCATTCTCACCACATTTTGCTTCCTCTGAAGTTTTGGTATTTGAAGGTATGTCGTAAACAGCTGAAACAGTGCCTCCAGGTGGCTGACGGAGACCTTGGTAAAGCAGTAAACTTGGCGCTTGATCGAGCAGAACAAGTTACAACGGACAAAGCACAAGGCCCGCCAACTGACCGAGGTCAGGTAACTTCCTCGATGTCGCCGAACCTTCCAGACAATGAACCAAACGAATCTGTGTCCACCCTCAGTGCTGAGGAACGGATATCTATGCTCGAACGGTATGGTATAGTACAAGCCGAAAGAACAGGGAGCTTGTGTCCTGCTCCTTATGTGAGTTCGTCCAAGATATTTTTGTCACACCTAGCTTTAAGAAACGTTATCTCTCACGGTAACGAAAATTTTCAACGAATAGATAACTCAGACTCAGCTCAGAGACTCCTTCGAATTTTCAGTTCCTCTCCTATGGACCAGTTGCACTTACGTCTCTGGCAAGTTGCATATGTCCAAACCAGTTGATAGATATTGATCAGGGTTAGTCAAACAGATCGGTTTCCACTCCAAACAACATGGGACAGGTCTGTCAGTCGAACCCAAGGGGTTAATATATTTAACTAAACAGTGCTTGAGTCTTTTGAAAAATTTTCACAGCAACCGGCATGTTGATGTTACAAAACCCAGTTTTTATTGGTCATTGGTGCACTCCTCAGTGATCCTTCCCTCACCTAACATCGATGGCAATCGTGCGGAAATTGTGGAAAGTTCCAATACTCATTATCAGATGTTCTAGATCCTGGGCATCAAATTCAACGTTCCCTCACCGAATCCGAAAATTCGCAAATGTCGAGCAGTGCCTCAGTTGCAATAGGGATTGAAGATAATGGCAAAATGACCGAAACGGTGAGAAGATACAGCTTCTGGTATCTTAACTTTTCTTCCACACTCATAAGTCGTTATCATGGCATGGTGACGAACAATCCACAAGCCGCACAGGAATAGTGTAAACACGGGACCAGTTTGAAGTCGCTTTCAAAGTAGATAGATGTTCTGGATCAATACTCTGTGGCACACAAAATTGGTCGCCTTACTATCGCCTCACTTGATGCTGGGTTGGGTGTGTCTCCGCTTGTAACAGACAACTACATACTTCAGGTAGTTTTTCGCACTTCTGTTGCACAACCCAGCCAGACTGTACTGTCAGTTTTGTATGTACGAAAGATGTCGACTCAAATAGCTTCTCAACCTCGTATCCATCTCGGGCTGTCCCATCCTTTAAATTTCACTACGTCTTGTTGATTGGTATTACCACGCCCCATCGGCGATTGAAGAAAATAAGGAATGTGTCAGTTGTATGTCCTCATCTTATCATTTCGGTGCACCGCATTGTTGTACCACGTTCTCCGTCTCCCCATTTTGTAGTTCTGACCATCAACATCATCATCGACAGCATGACATCAAGGTTCATCACCGATGCTTCACTGCCGTAATTTCAATGGCGGAACGGTGTATGGCATCCGATGCATCTGTCATTGTGCCTGTAACTTTCTTAGACGCTTTTAATCAACACTTTTCCGGCAGTCCCTTTACCGTGCATTACTTTCGCCTCACTCGCTAAACTCCTAATGAAAGTTCAGATGCACCCAGTTTTCAGCCCTCTTGTCTCTACGCTCGATTGAACGTTATTCTGATTTGTTACTCTCTCTGTTCTTACAAGCCCCCCGGAGTATTTGAAACGAGTACGGCGGGACTACTTAGGATAAACAAGTACAGTGCCAGCACCCAGGCTACTGGATGCAGCCATCCCACAGCGTAGGAGAACAAACACTTGCGAGATGAACGCTTTCTCAGTCATATGGGTTTTTTTTGAACTTTTGAAATATTCCCGACGCTCAAATGAAGGTATGTAGTGTTAGCCGAAATCATCTCCATGTTGGCCAGCAATTTTTGCCGATTGCCGGCTTGGCTGCCGGGAAACATGTTTTCCGTTACTGAAGGTTGTTGTTGTATGTATTTTTGATGCCCTATAAGCTCTCAGGAGTAAACATGTAAATGAGATATCGAAACATGGTACATCACTATATACCAGTAAAGGAGTCTATTGGT
Organism: Clonorchis sinensis; assembly: GCA_003604175.2. Classification (NCBI taxonomy): domain Eukaryota; kingdom Metazoa; phylum Platyhelminthes; class Trematoda; order Opisthorchiida; family Opisthorchiidae; genus Clonorchis; species Clonorchis sinensis. Next base: position 116,116,526 of record CM030369.1, read on the forward strand.
GGTGCAGTCCCACAACATAAGAATTTGACATCTGGAGCTAACGTTGTTTAGAGATATCAAGTTAAGAGGTAAGACGTCTGGAGCCGTGACGTTTTGAAACCGCAGAGTTGCTGCCCATGTTCTGACTGTCCGACGTGAGCGGTTCACTCTCAGGTGCTAGGCAGCTGTCACAAAACAATAGCTGTTAGTACAGGAATCTCCCGACAAGCGAACGTCCCGAGAATATGAAAGATCGTCCGCTCCGAGGTGACATTGTCAGCCTGTTGTGGTCTTGGACATGAAATTCATCGTCTTCACAACGTCACCATCAGTTTCTAGAAAAATAACCCTTAGCGAAGGTGATTTTATAATGTAGTCCAACTTTGGCTGAGTCTCGTATGACACCCATTGGTTTTATATGGTTGTTGGGTCTTTTCGATAGCAAACCGGTTTTGTGTAACGAAAAAACCGGACGAACATCATTTTGTTTAGCGTCTCGATTCTTTTTTCTACTGGTTGAATGACTTGCAAAATCTTATTGGTAATATTTATTCTTGTTTCACACGGTAATTGATACGAGCCTTTCAGTAATCATGTGGCTACTTTGATTTCCCCCATGGTTCTCTATCTTCAGTCTTCAGAACGGCTTTTTTCACTTGGTTTGATCGGACTTCCTATCATTTCCATCTTTATTCACTAAACTAAGAAAATCCTCATCTGAAATACCTTGTTCATTTCCCACTTCTGCATCTATTTTGATAGGTTTCTAGCGTATTAATAGCCCAATAGTCTCAATCTTACACATTGCAGTGAAACAACAACGGCATTCATATTTGCCCGTGCATTATTGCACAGATGTCCAATGAACGCTTTCACCATTGTGATTGACCAGTTCACTTACCTGTGGCGTCAGTTGCAGGTACAACGGTCACCCTTTTCTCCCTTACCTGTTTGTCTATGTCAAGTCAAAGCGACTGACGTCCGTCACCTTATCAATCGGTTGCGCGACTACCGTTGCTAATGAGTCACCCGTTTCTCATTGATTTACGCGAACCCTAATAGTTTCACGCAAGACTACCCTCGTTGTTGCATTTATCATAGTGCAGTGGTTGTGGTTTGCGTATACACTAGAGAAAGCTTTCGAAACCCTTTCAGGAGAAACGTTAGGCGGTGTCCTCACAAGGAGTGACGGTCCAACGAGAACATCCTACACTCTATATCCTCGAAGTCACTGAATTCGAAACACACTATTCGACCCAGGAAGACCTTGGCTTCACTTTTAGTTTTTCCCTTGAAAACAGTGAACCTGAGTGATAATGCAAAATATGCTAACAAAACCATCCTTGACAAAAGTCCACATAACTGGAAAAACTATTCTTTCCTCAATCTTGCAACCGCACAAGTGCTGCCCTGCATTGAGTGTTCTCCACGTAGTGGATGACAGATCACCCACCGCTACCAGAAAGCCAATGACTGGAGATGCTGCTGAATGGTAAGGTGGCTGGTTATTTCAGCTCACTTCGAAGTCACCTGGCTCGTGTTCAAGTTTGAACAAGGACAAATATCGAACCAAATATTGGCGCGAATGACGACAGATCACAGACTATTGTCTCTGGCTCTTTATTCAATGCCTCTCGATGATCTCCTGTAAAAAAGCCTGGTGTTTCAGACACCATGGAACGCTACAAGGTACATTAGTAAACTGAACAAACACGTGTACCCGTATTGACACAGGATCTCGTAGGCGTTTTTCCATACTTTCCTTCTTTCGGATTTGGTACCTACTCTTGCATGTATATCTGTAGATACCTTTACCGACCCTGAAATCGGAAGACTACTGATGCTGTTAAAATCACAATGTCGGTGAATAATTATCATCAATATAAGACAGGTGGTCGTTTTCTGTCGCCTTACTCAAGTGATAGAGGTGAGGGATGGGAGTTTGAACGAAGGTTTCTAGGATTAAGTGCTTTCAGACATTGATGAGTTTCAGTCCAGTCGCGTCTACCTGAATCATAAATATTCATTATAGTTTCTTATTACTTCATTCAAAACAGCCTGCATTGGGCAGATAAGTTTCCGAACTAGATGAAGTATTCCAAAAAACCGCTAGTTTCTCTGGAATACTCCACCAATTCCCACCATTCTAGACGACCAATCTCGTAACTTGGTCACTTGGCCTGACAAAACCTTTGTGTCAAGAGGGAAACGTTGCCCAAACTTCCCTGAAAACAGTCATAGTTTATGATCGGATAGCAATAGTTACACGAACGGTCTAACATGCATGGGAGGGACTGACTTTTGTCAGTGGTACCCCGGTCACCGGAACCTTATTATTTATTGCTTCATTGTCTCTGATTCTCGAAATACTCGTATACAGTGAGGGAACAGCTACTTTGGTGCGCATGGCGAGGCGAATTTTCCGGTAAAATGGAGCTTAATCCGTAATTCTACTTGAAAATGGTAGCAAAGTTGTTGCACTTGGAATTATAGAGGCCAACAAGGTGCGAAGCAAGTCACATGCACGGCAGGAATGAGTCGAACATCACATTACTTCGCACATTGAATGAGGTTGCAGTGGTCTGTGACAGGTGGTACGTAGTCTAGGTGCAAGGCTAGAATCCAAACATGACGTTCATAAACGAAAAGCGGCTTCCGGTAATCTCCAGTGGCTCTTTGGTTGTTGAGATAGAAACAAACAGACATCAACCAGTTCAACTACGTCCTGGGATATTTTACACAAAATCGGAGTTCTTCGTAAAGAATTGGGCATTAGCTGGCTAGTGTTGGAGAAGGTCGCCATGAAGAGGGTTTTTTCTAAGTGGAGTATTGCCTTATCGTCCAGACTGTTCCCCTCCCCCATCCTGATACTAGTCTTGATTGTTCCACCAACCGCCTTTAGGTGGTTGGCTTTACTGAGGGTTATTTCCATTTATATTTGTCTTGAAGCCCACCTACTCCTAACACGTACCTTCGGTTGTACATCGGTCTTGCCGTGACTTCTGAGTAACTGTTCCGGATTAATTCTCAGGTTTGACGTATTCTGCATAACCTTCCTTGACCTTCCGAATCCCATTGTTTTCCAGACCGCTGCAGAACCGAAATCGACTGTTCGTTATCTCGACGGAAAAGTAGTAGATACCAAAGGCAAAAAATACATCGAAATCAAACCTGAGTACCCTAACATGCCCCAACCGCAATTTTTGAAAGCTCTGAGACGTTACAAAAAACACTGATCTGTTTTCTGTGCGACATGCAATCTTATCCGTGCTCATATGAACAGCCTCCACCGGTGCCACAATACTTTTGGAAAACGCATTTTCCGACTCTTTGTTCGGCATACTTTCCCAGTCCATGTACTTTGTACTCAGTTGTAAATATATGCTTTTCGTAAGGTTGTCTGCATCGATGCTACGGTCCGCGTTGTCAAGAGATCGTGAAAACCGCTCGCCTAGGAGGCGTTTGCTATTGTTAAACCATCCATGCTCTTTCCGCAACACAACTTAGTCGGTAAAAATAAGCGCGCCCCGCATTGTGAACGAAGTTTTCCTTAAATTATCCGGGCATGCGTTGTCTGAACGACTTCGCATCTGGAAGTAAAGAAACTGCCGTCCTCTATTGGTTACTTCTATCTGTCCTCGTTTTTCAGTCGCTGAGGTGACTTTGTTTAGAGATATTCCCCGTTATGAAGTCAAGCGCTCCATCAGTCATCATCGAGTACCCGCGGCAGTGGTCATCGTTGCCTCTCGATTTCCCCTGTCTATGCTTTGGCAACCTGACAGTATTCCAGCCCCTCGTGCTTCTTTCTGGTGGCATGGCAGCTAGGCACCGAAAGGTTGCTACAGCTGAACGACGATTGACTTTCGAAAGATCCTTGACAGATGTGAGTGGGACAGAACTACCCATCAAGCACATATTGGACACATTTGGATTGTAACGACTGAATAAGTAAGCATGTCTACTCTTGAGCGCGTGATTGCTTTGCCCAATACTTCGAACGACGATCCAGTAACTACATTGTCTATGCCGATGGATGAACGCACCTGCCGGGACTTCCCAATTAGGTGGCGGCGCTGACGCTTGAAACCGCCTGGACAATTCCTGATCAGTTGTTGGGCGTTGCCGGGACCGTACACTTTGTATTCAAATCACTATAGGGTAATTAATAGCGAGCCCAGTGCCTTCCTTCTTTGGTGTGGATCAGCTAGAACAAATGTGCCAGAACAGGGGGGGACGCTTTAAAGAGTGGTGTCAATACAAATCCCGCGACCATTACAAGCAAAAATTGTCCAGCAGTCTGTTCTGTGCTCGATACGATAAAAACTTCACCGCACTAAGCTGCATCGATCTCAATTGAGCCAGACAACCGAACAGCGCAAAACACGACGGCTTGAGTGAACATTGTATTTAATCCAAGGAATACTGGCCGAACGCCTCCAATAATCCTATTTGATTACCTCCCTGTTGGCCGTGTTTGAACACAGAAGCGTGTAACAGAAACTGAGATCATGACACAGTATCTGACGTCTGCGTTCATCAAGTGTGGCTCTATTCAACAAAGTCGACAAATACCTCTATGTCCTCGATAGCATGCATAGGATGAGGCCTCGTTCAATGGATATCAAAAAGCGGGAGTTCGAGCGTTAGGATTTATGCTCTCTCCCTCAATTTTCACGCTCCCCAAAGAAGTTGGCGATGAAGCTAGAACTAGCTGGCGGCGGACAACGATTCGGGGCAAATGGGGAGCCCACACATCGACTGGGCCAACCAGACTCGTGTCAGCGATTAAGCAACTATTCTTACAGGAGTTATCAAAGTCATAGGTTTACGGAGAAAATACGTTCAAGCGCAACATCTGAATAAGATAATCTGCTTACAACGGACAGCGTCGATCAAAAACAAATTAAAAAAAAACTATACACGGATATTTTCAAAGTGAAGGGTAAAATGGAATCGATTTCTGCGGAAGAGCACAAGAGTTGGCTTGTCGCCATTACGTCATTCATTTGTCAGACTGAGAGTACTCCGATTGAATAAAAAGCGACAGACAATCGAGTGTTAGGTATGTGATGGGGTTTCAACACTAGCGCTCGCCGAACGCTCGAACAATTCAATTACCATAACCGTGATATCATCCCTATAGTACCGGGCCACTCCGGGTGGCAGTGATAACAGTTTGAGGGCACGGTCGAAAGCCTTCCGGTCAGTTTCCTTCAACGGAACTTTGTCAAGGTTTTGTTGTTCGCCTATTTTATTCCAGCTTGCTCTTGAGATGGCGCCAGCGATTTCAGGTGGAACGCTAACCAAACAGTTCCACATAAGGCGTGTGGCAGGAGAGGTGGGCTTGCGCAACTCATGTTCCATCACTTCACTTGCGTCCCCACTGGATAACATATCCCAGAGACCGTCAGTGGCTAGAATAAGGTAACGATCGCGTGAGGTTATCTAAGAAAGAGGAAAAATTGTGGGAAAAGAGATGAAAGTTGTTTAGAGGTTAATGATTATTTGCACATACAACGTCGTCACTATAGACCTGGTCACTAACGCTAGAGTGACGATGCCAACCTTTCTCCCAAAGGAAAATATCGTCAGAGCCGACGAAAATTGTTAGGCGGGATTCCACACAGATCCCGTTTTACCGCTCGCAATCAGGTGTTGCTACGGCCGAGAAGCCTATCCCACGCAAGACTGGCCGAAAGTTCGGGACGCTTGCCGGTCCGGCATCATGCCGAAATCTGATTGGTCGAAAGTCTGCACCCAACAGCCAATCATGACCCAGTATTGGCCGAATGTCGGTTGTCAATGGCGCATCCAGAAGGCGTCAGAATTTCCAGAAAGTTGTCGCCGCTTAAACTATATACATGAAGGGCTGTATAAGTGTTCTTGACTTCGTTTTGAGCGTTAATGTACCTTGTGCACCTTTGGTGGTTGTTTTTTGACGTGAACGCTAGCTTGGGAGGCACAGACCGAGAACTAAGCTGAGAAAAATAACGTTACTACGAAAACATTCCTCACTATAGTTGTCGTGTATTCGGAACAACGCTGATTGACAGTATGGCGCCAAACAGAATCAACAGGCAGCTCTCAGAGGGAGAATTGACTTCAGGAATTTGTCACTTGTGGCAGTGACAGCATTAATCACCACATTCTAACACCACACGAACAAAAAAGCCCCATCCTACTACAACCATTGCAGAGAAATCTGACTTCTACGATCAACTGAATACGAGCCAGATGCAGCGTCATTTGGGTTCACTATCATGACTTTGGATTGATGTGTTTCAGCTGACAGTCTGTATGGGTGTGAACGGCTTGGAAGATATTGGCAGAGAGATGCGGTCTGCCGCCGAAAATGACTACATAGTGGTTCTGGTGCTAAACATCAGTGTTCTCCCACCGGTGTTGCTGTCAAACAATATGATGAGTACGACGCAATACACAGTGTGGTGTTCGAGACTACAAAACTACTCCGAAAGGCAGAATCTCAGAGACCAGAAACTAACCTCAAAGCTCGTGACATCGGGTTGTGCTGTCAAATAGGGAGGACTCGTATACGGGTTTGGAAGGATTGACAGTTCTTTCGGTGGCTGCAGACCTCGTCCGATATCCGAGGTCCGCTTAGCCGACGAATGGTTAAGCGCGCTGGATAATTCTAACAGTCTGTTAGCTGGCCACTTGTAACGGACGTTGCCAAACGCTCGAGACGGTGCGAGTTCACCAAGCAGACGTCCGCCTTCACGAAACAATTCCGAAAGCGAATTGTCCGGATGCTCCATTTCGACTCGCTTTAACTCTTTTTCGTTACACCAACCTTGGTGAACTGGTGTACAGGCGATAGCTTCAAGCTCAGGATTAGGATCATCTGGAAGTGGTGCGAAGAAAAAAAAACAGATTAAACTATACCCGCTGAGTAGGTTTGCCAGATGATTCATTAAGAAGTATTGTCTCTTTCTGACACAGCCACGCTATGGATGAAATATCACCAGGTGACCCAAATATAAACAGCAACAATCAAAATCTAAGGAGCAAGTATCAGCCACACAAAATATGCATACATAACCCACCCCACACAGTTGCCTGGGTATAACCTATATCTCTCCTGTAGCCGTCCTGTAAGTGTCACTGATGAGATGAACCTAAGATGCACCTAACGGACCAAAAGTAACAGCTTGATCCAATCCCTTTTGCTGTCCTATCCAAAGATTTGAAGCTACCCATGTCCAGAACATTTATTTACTTGATTCATGAACATGCATCGGTTGATCAGACTCCTGATGATTAGCAAGTTTAGTGGCTCACCCCATAAGTATCCATCACGCGAAAACCAGCCTCTAAAGAAAGTTTTCAATCCCGCGAAAAAATCCGTTGTAGTAAACCCATCACAGACTGCATCAGGAGAGACCACCCAACTGGATGGTGAAATAAATCATCTATTATATTACTTACAAATGCCAGTAACCTTATTTAAATGTGAATGCTGCGCCTGGTTAGTTTTCTCATGTTCCTGCGTCTTCAACTAGATGTTGTATTTGGTTGTATTTTTCATTGTGAAAATCGAATCAACTTGCCTATATTTACCAAATGCCTTTGATGCCAGCTTACAGGAATGAGACGACGAGTCATAGTGCGATTTTCCATAGTTCTGAGGAACAATGCTGACCGGGAATGGCTTACGCCGCATTGCCTGGTCCACAGTGGTCTGTCTTCAAGTTTGGATCATGCACTTCCGATGCCTGGCGACAACGGATAGCTAGAAAACACGTACGATTTGCAAAATCCGTTTACACGCACAGATTGCAGCCGTTAAAGCTGTTGATAGAAATCCATGATTAGTTAACCCCGACAGAACACTGGGTTCGGTATCGGATAATGTCTACCAAGGGCTATGGGAGCCGCATTCTCTGCATCTGGTACACCCACTGTGTCCCTAAAAGGTATGTACAATCTTGACACCTAGCAAGATAGTCCCTAAGTAAATCACAAGTACTCGGCTGTCACTACCAAGCTGACATCATCTGGTTTGACATTGACCTTTTCTGAAAACGAGGTCAGCACCCGATCATTGGCCGCAGCGGTGTAGATGAGCTTTCAAATTTACATAGCATCGTTATCGGTTTTATTTTCATAGGAGGGAGGGGAGTCGAGGGCTTGAGGGATAAATAAAATTGTCCAGATTCGTTATAGCTAGTCCGATGGCACCCAAAATTAAGGGTGACAGTTACCTGTTATCTTGAAAGGAAAACCAAAATTCCGGTGAGTCCACATCTGTTCAGACGCCTGTTCAGACGTAAAAAATCAGATACGTAGAGTAGTGGTAACACGCTCGCCTCGCATGTCAGATGTCCAGGATTCATATCCCGGCACGGCCACTGGATATGCACTGCTGATGAGCTCTAATAAGAGCGAAACTCGAGTCCAGTGCTTCCCTTTGGTGTGGACTCACCGGAATAATTACGCCAGAACAGGAGGGCGACCGTTCAAACGAGAGTGGTGTGAATATCAACAAAATACCTATCCCGCAACACCCCAAATGAAACCAAGATTCCCCAGTATAGGAACACCAGATGCATATCACTGAGGCGGATGAAAAATGTTATCAACCATGGTTTCTCAAGTTGGCTGAAAACCAGTCCTAAACACCTAAACGTCAAGATAAAACACATCATCAGAACTCGAAGCAACAACAATTGCCGGCGGCAGTGATTATGGATATCAACTGCTGTGAAGTACCCATAAAGCCATCACAGACAAAAGATAGAATTCTCAGTTCGTGAGGAAAACTGTTCCGCACTGTAATGCCCACTCTCCAAAACCACTCTCCGTTCACCAAAGGTGGTATCTACAGGGTGGGTAGCTGTAAGTGCTGAATACACCGCGTTGTTTTACGAATTCCTAATTTGATTCCAGAAGTCCTAAATTGGTTCGAAGTCACATCACCTTGTGCGGAGTTTAGTTCCGTCTGAGAGACCAGAATACTCCGCCGGCGACAAATTTGACACACAAGTCTGTTCATTCACTCCATGTCAGCAAAACAGAAACACGTCTGTCCTGAGTTGATAACACGAGCGCCGAACATTTGCATAGTTAATGAAATACGGAGCGTTCGAGGCGAATTCCCTATCGTTTTTTCAAGGATTTATAAATAAAACTGCTATTCTTATGGAAATAACACTGCCTCACACGCCGGGCCAAGATTCATGACTACGGAGCTTACGTAGAGTATTTTTCGCCTTTAATCTACTGACATGTCAAGCACGAAAATGCATCTGACATTCAGATGTTGCCTTTTATCCCAGCCGAACCAATACAGAAAGAACATAACATCACACTGTGAAATAATTAGATACGTTTGCTGACCCAAAAGAAGGTCGAGAGCTTTCGCCAAAGTGATTCATGTGGCCAAGACCTATTGGTGTTGCCACTTTCTATTAATGGCATTCTACAGATACAAAACAAAGTTTACTACCGCCTTACCTTCAGTGCGATGATAGCTTGTTTGATCTAATCCTATTCTAGAAGGATAACCAAACATTTGAGTGAGACTTCGTGGTATTAATCTTCGATTAAACCGTGGACAGGGAAGAGCTGAATTGTGTATTACAAAAATTGACTTAGTTCGAAAAGTTTCCACTTCTAGAGAGTCCAGTACGGGAATTATATTGGGCCAAAACTCCTATGAGATCCCCGAGCTACTGCTTTTAAGTTGCTGAAAGGAATCCCTAGCGTCCGCATTATACTACTGAGATGGGTGACTTCAGGCCTTAGGTTCTATCATCTTATATTGTGGAAATCAGAACAGCCCTTTGTGGTAACCGTTGTGAAGAGGAATCAGTGATAAGAGCGCGAAGTTACTGGTCGCAAGGTCCGCTGTTCGAACCCGACCTCTACATCTCGACTTCCTCTGTCTAGGCTTGGGCAACCGGGCAGTATCACAGCCCTAGTGATTCCTTCGGGTGGCATAGCAGCTAGGCACCGGAAAGTTGTTACAACTGAACGATTCTTTTGTAAATATATAGAACGTACACCATCGACCAAAATAGAGAGCACTGTGCACAATATTGTAAGCTGCTCGATAAGTTTAAAAGTGAAAACTGCCTATATACAATTGTACTATGCACTATGCAAGTTCGTCACACATCACTGAACTGGAACAGAGTACGTCACAGAATAGATCCGTACACACACACACACAAAGAAACAAAGCAAAATATAATCAGTTGTGTTAGTGCCGGTGAGAGATTGGAAACAATACTCAACTCCATAATGAATTTGTCGGTTGATCCTAAATGGATATGCGCTTTACTATTTGCGTCAATTTCTAGCCACTTCAATAACAAACACCAGAACATCACCCGTACAGCGTATACAAGTTTCTCGGATGGTAGTGAGCCTTAAAAATATAACCACCACAAAAAAACCAACGCATGGAAGACTTTCTCGGGTGCCGCTTTCGGTGATTTTATCTATTAATTCACCAACAGCGACCGACAGATATGAAAACGATATTGAAAAACCACATGTGTGCTCGTTGACTGACAGCATGCAAGGACAAAAACAAGGCTAACCCATATCATTTGTCTGACGCAACAAGACCGCGCCACAATCACCAACACTGGCAATATGCAGCTGTGTTGGTGAAGTGCCGTTCTTTTGATCATTGTCCCAAAATATACGACCAGCCACGCCGACGGCTCCGCTGAGTGCGACACGGATTAGCTCACGATTGTACATGGAGTCAGATGATGGTAGATGGGCATCTAGTTCCACGCTGAAATCAATGGGTCGGTTGGTTGAACACAGATCATCGTCCAGACGTAGAAATGCTTCTGTAAAGCAGTGCACTGGGTCCACTGATGAAAAACGGGATGAGGGAAAACACGAATGAGGAAATCACAAACGTCCCATCTCCAAAGAAGGTGGAAAGGATGCTCAGTGGAGCAGGAGACGACAAATAGTTGTTAGGTTAGCGGGTGAATAGTTGCGACGACACAGTGAAATTTGTGGTAGACTTCTCGACGTGGAATAAGGAACCTTTTTAGAGTCAAGATGAACAGAAGAACTTCCTAATGTTTTTTTTCAAGGGCTCACCACACCCGATTTCACTCGCTGTTCAAAATACAGTCCACCAGTTGTGTACATTACGCGCTAAGCGATTTTTGGCCAGAGACGGACGGCTATATCCACACAGACAAATCTTTTACTATGATCCAGTAAACGAATGAAATTGGCAGGAATCATAGAAATGAAAATAGGCGTCCGAAATGATAGAAGAAATTAGATATCTCACCGGACACCGGTTCACCGTTGTTAACTAATACAGATCACGGAACGTGGCCGCCTTAGTTCAACCACTTGGCAGTTATTCCATAAGAAAACACTATTTCGCACATTTGCATTGTCCTACCGTAATAAACCTCCCAGATTTTGACCAAATGTAAAAATCACGTGATAGTGCTTGCTTAGCAAACATCGTTGCCTTGGCGCCGTCTGGCAGATGACCCTAATGAGTTTCACTGCGTTTTCAGTAGGTACACAGGGGACTGTTACGACCCACCGTCGCATAAGAAGTTAGGGAACATTGATGTGAGGATGCGAATAGGATATATATATCAGTTTCAGATAATGTCTCTAGGATGGATGACGTGGAAAAAAACAGCTAAACATCAGTAAATTCCGGGGTGAATGGAAAACCGGTTGAAGTCACGATACGCAATAGAACTGGATCAGGAATTTATTCCACGTTCTAAATGAAGCAAAGGCAGAAACCTTAAACAAATTCATGTAAAAATGCGATTTTTCCAGATGTTCCGGGACACTGAAAGCAGTTTTCCTTCTTCCTAGTTGATATGCACTTCTCGTCCAGTTGATAGCACCAACACCGTCGTTATCGGCCCTGCTCTTCAGAAGCGGGTGGTGCCACATTACGTCGGTAAGAGTACGTTCATACTTTCCCATAAAAAGACGTGGTATGCCAGTGGGCATTTGTCACATGCTTCTGATGAAGCCAGTCAAGTCCCAACGTACAACCGCACTGACGATGTCATCTCGATTGGTGACGAAACGTTTGCAGTCCAACTACCAAGCTCGGCGAACTGACCAACAACCAAACCAGAAGCTATTGTATTCTTTTGGGCGAATCGAAGATTCGTTCGAACACTGATCAAACAGATAACCGCGTTGAATATCCGCTAGTCACACCATCTTACTTGCAATGGAATTCAAGAGATCCGGAAGCAATATCGCGACCCTGAGCGAAACACGCTCGTTGACGAAGGAAGTCATTGAGAAACTGGTTCCGTATAGAACCAGTGGATCGAAAAAAGAGAGATTACCGATTCAACTTTACCTTCTCCGACCACATCAAGGACCCGATGGAATCAACCCATATCCGCACCTGAAAGTGGCTTGTCGGACTTAGCTGGTGCTGATCCGCGCATGAACCCAAATGATATGCTCCCGAAGGCGACAAAGACTCGATACTCTCCATCGGTCCGTTTAGAACGATGACCACCTGTTGATGGGAGAAGTCAATGCACGGTCGGTCAAGGTCATTCCGCGACCAAACTTTCTAGGACGCCATTGTGCAAGGACTGTAAGCACCAAAGCCGGCTGTTCGGATTAAATGTTACTCACTCGCTTGCCATCAATAACACCAGCTTGCTAATCCTCTTGTCTATTCGAGGAACGAGGCCAATAAGCGAAGGCAGAATGGTGCTCCAAGTTAAATGGCTCAGTAACTGAACAACATCAAAAACGGATGGTGGGAAATGCAATATGAACAGACCAGAACGAAGAACACTGTCCAGCTTGAGCGTACGGAAAACTACAACTCTTAGAAAGCCATTTATGTGGACAGTTCTTGTCAGGTATTGGTGTTCACCAAAATTTATTAATCTTATCCGAAGCGTGCATACAGAACAAAAGTGAAAACCAATGGATCGAGTCCAGATGGTTACGAAATCTATGATATCTTCCATCTGCATCTAACGGCCAATGTATGGACGCTTTTGTGAAGGACGATGCTGGGGTAGAATTTAAATATCAATTTGATGAACTTTAGTGAACATAAGAAGTTTTGGTCTAATGGACTAAGAACCGCGTTCTTATGTTCGAGGACGACTGTGTGCCATTTGCACACACGCGTGATGAACTGCAAACCTTACGTTATAAGTTCACAACTGATACTGCACAGCTTAATCTGTGCATCAAAGCACTCAGCCCCGCCATGTGGAGTCTGCAACACTCCGCCGTGAATCGAGTCCTGAACAGTTTTGAGACTACTGTACTGCTTCTCCCGTATCACGCTGTCTGCTAATTTAACCGCTGAACGTGAGCTGAGAACCTGAGTTGCTAGGGGGGTCTCGAGAAACGGGCACGGAAACCGAGAGCATGTGGCTGGAAGCATAACTACTCGCCTACAAGATTCTATGTACATCTTCTATAGCGCCGACATATCCGACGTCTGTGGTGCCTAGGACAGGTACTTTGTATCAGATAAATTGAAAGAGCACCAGACATGGGTTTCTTGGCGGGTGTTTTGTAATGGAACGGAAGCTACGGTCATATAAAACCCACATGGATTCCAAGGCGGCGTCTTTGTATCCAAAAGAATATCAAGAAATTGAATCTCAGAGAATGACGTGTCACCAGCTGAATGCCTTGGTCGAAAACGTGAAAGCTGCCAACATATATCTCGAGAAATGAGAAGCGGAAGCGCAAAACAGGAAAGCACGTTCGTCAATGCAACGAGCGACAGTTTCGAAACAGAGTCGAAGCGTGCAACACGCAACGGTACATTCGGAGCTGTTGGACCTGGCAACAGGACCAGCTGGATTTGCACTGAATTGGGTAGCCCGGGACAGATTGGCCACCCGCAAGTACATAAAGATCTGTTGGCGAAGCGTCAGTGAATAAAGCCCATCCTTAGCCTTAGCATTCCGAGGTTACAAGATAACTAAACCGGCTGCGGGGCTGGACGTGGCTTTTCGTGACCAACGGACCAAAACAGACCGACCTGTCAGTCATTGGGATTTCCGCATCATCGATTGTGAACCACCACTTGAGCGCATGCTACTTAGTTGAAGTCATTCATTCATAGGTCTGTTACATACCCAAACATACCGAGCGTTAGTATTAAGCGAACTGTTGGTGCGCAAGCTGAGGTATCACATCTCTATGCGCGGAAAATAGTGACTCAAGGCATCTGCCTACCCTTGTATTGATCTCGGACTGTTCACCTCCTCTGCGTGCTTTTACGAACCCATGCTCATAACCATTAGAAAAACACAGCATAGTGAAAGCGACGCATTTCGGTTGGCCTAATTAAAGATGACTTAGGTGTTACAAAAAAGATGTTCTTCACAGATTATTATCCATTACTCACTAATCAGCTCAGAAAGTTCAGTGGATAAGGAGCGAACTTACTGGGCAGAGGGTCCGTGGTTCGGACGTAATCTCTGCATCTCGACTGCTTCTGTCTAGGCTTAACTAACCTGGCAGTATCTCAGTCCTCGTGCTTCATTCGGGTGGTACGACAGCAAGGCAATGAGAGGGTGTTATAGTTGAACGCCTATTACCATTACTACTGTTGTTATTAATGTGGCATAAGTAAAGAGCATGAGTTTTCCATATGTCTACCTTAAAAAAAGAACTAAGCCATTTCCAATTTACGTCTGACAAACAACTTGCAAAAAATGATGCAGCAGTGGGATCTGGCCCGTTGATGTGTTACGGTCAGCTGGAACGTGAAACGCCAGCATTGAGCACCGATTCCATCGATTTCCGCTGTGTATTTTTATCGTATTTTTACATCCCGACTGCGAAGCTTTGATACAGACTGTCACAACATTTAACACCCTACATCGAACAAGCCAAGTTACCCATAACTTCCAACAAAAAGGCTTTCTTCCATTCCTTGATTTTTCACTCACACCAAAATGTTCTCTTATCACCTGCCGTAAACCTACTTGGGTACGTCACTGTTGGAATTTCGAGTGCGTAATTCGAAAACGCTCAAAAGTACTGCAAAAACCTACCGAAGTCAGTGCGGAGGGGGCAGCAACTAACCAAGAACAAAAAATGGTTGTGTGGATAAGGCCTTGGAAAAAATATGTGACTACCTCAATCGAATGCAACGGTCGATACCAAGAAGAGAACATTTACCAGCCTTCCATTTGTAGTTGATGAGTCCTACAAAACTGCTGCTTGCCGACTATCCGTCACCACACCGTCAATGTGATCAAAGTCGTGCACTGAAGGACGGATAATCAAACCAAGCCTCAAAGAAGGACTGCTTCAAATAAGCACTGGTAATGGGGGTTTGAGTGCTCAAACAAAGCTGGACACACTGGTAACAATCTGATAAAACTAACGGAATAGGGAAACATACACTGGCGTAATTAATGAACAGCGAACGGTTGACAGTGCGATTACGGAGCAGTTAGTAACTTCAAACCGAAGCGCAGATATTAGCACCACCTTTGCAGCTATTTTTCGTGAGCCAACTTTTTCGCAAACAGTTCGTTCGCAGCTTTTGTTACCTTGGCCTAATCGGTATTCTAGGCCACATAAGTTATGGACCTTTTAACCCATCAACAGCCAGTTGTTCCGTAATGCTCTTCTATTGCTCTGTCTCATACAGTCGTGTAGTGGCCCGTATTTCAGTTTACTCTTCTTTCTACCGGTTTAATTTCCGTTAGATTGTCAAAGAAAAACGCACTGTACAAATTCTGTCCACTCAAATGTTTTACATAAGTGAATAATGACGATAACGTAGACTGCCAACCAACCAGCTTCAGACACTTATCGCCCTGATCAAATGAATTAGGACACTTGACGCTTTATAGTACTATGCGTCGGATTTCTCTATCAGTGCAGTTCTTGTCCTGCCTCCCTCAACATAACCACTGGCGATAATGATACTCAATACCTCCGTTTGAACAAAACAGGCGGCTAACGACGGCTGTTTTACGCTTACCTGGAATCACACGCAGCATACAAATCAAGATTCTCTATACAGATTTCAATCCATCACCTTCGAGATAGTAACCGAACACAGGTGATTGGCGAGTAGCTTTACGTAGACCTGCTAAATGGGGAGTTATTATTCGAGAGGCTAATCAGCACCAGATCATGTGAAGTAAAGTGCGTGATTGCGGATAAATGGCATTATGTCCTTGTTATATTTGGTCGAACTTCTTACCGGCCATCTGACGCTAGGGAGTAAAATGTTTCGATATATTTGATGCATGCAAACAGACAAACTGCCGAACCATCAAGCAATCACTCGGAAACCTGCTTCGTCGACAACTGAACGGATCCTGCCTGCAAATCACTTGCCACTTTCCCGGAATACTGACTGCCGTTGTGCCGCATCCTGGAGATTTGTGAGATGCACGTCTCTGACTACTCCCGATACGCACAAACAGTTACACAAGGTCTGTTTAGTTTGCAGTATAAAGTGACTCCGAGTGAAAGATAGAATTCTGAGTAAAAAACTTTAGAATTCCCTCACTCCCTGTAGTGTTCATTGGTTGCAGTAAGCTGGATAGGAAACTCACTGTTTCGATCAGTTCGGTTGACCAGATCGGTGACATAATCTTTCAGACAGCTACGCATATGAGCACACAAATAGGTTGACGGAGATCTGGCCGCATGACCCAAATGTCGATGATCGGTTGATGAGAGTAAGTCAAGCCGTCGTGCCAAGTGGTACGGCTGTTCAGCAGCATGAGTACGCCAATAATCAATGGCCGCGTGAAGTTTTGCTGTGTCCAGGAAAGCAGCCGCTATGTAGTCCAAAATAGACCAAGCCAGGGTGTGGACGCATGCGGTACCAGAGTGCCCGTCTAACACAGTGAACAAACAACTGGAAACAACCCCATCAACCTGATGAGAATTGACAATGAATAAAAATATCTTCAGTACCGAATAGTCACCCATCAGTTAGAAGGGAAAAAGTAAAATAAATGTTTTATGTTAACCTTGAGACGAACTTGAAAATCCTAATCATGATCCGTACGACTACGAACAACCAACGATGCAACACTCAAAAGCAAATGGCTTAATGGATATTAAATTGGTTGAGAATATAATGATTCTTTTTGTGGAGCGACGAGTAAGTAATTTCGATCAAGTTACATAGACTCCCAAAATATTGGCACATGGTGCCGGGTTCGTTTGGTTACCAATGGTCCCAAACAACGCACCAGTTTCACAACCTAAGACTCCACCAGCGTCTCCCCACCTAACATCTATGATGTGAACGCCATGTTGATCGTTCTTCAAAGTGATTATTCTACCCTACGTTACGGGTTCAGTTCAACTCGGTTTATCAGCAGCAAAATCCCTTCAGGAAACGGTTAAGTTGAGCGAATAACAACAATGGAAAGTCGTTACGCTAGTTCTGAAACTTTAAAAATCGAATACAGACAACTAATAGTTCACATTTCCTGAAGCCCTTCATTCTGTCAGGTCCCCTCTTTTTACACGAGACCGTTAGGTTTCGGTCGTTAATGAACTTCCAGGACCTCTCTCCTCAAGTTGCTGGCGGACGATGGTGCTACTTGAGAAACCGCTTAGACCTTCCCGGTACAGTCCGTCAGTTGAAGGAGTTGAGTTGTTACAAGTACGCGCATGCGATTCTACTGGGACGGAAGAATTCGTATCAGCTTAACCCGTGGCTCCTAGTGGTTGTTCCGATGTATCTGAAGCATTAGTAAAAAATTAACCAATGCCGACCAGAATGTCTCAGATGAACCAACACTCGAAACGGCTCTGCCTAGTTATGAAACCATACGTTCGAATCATAGCATGACTTCCGTCCAAACAAAACGAATACTACGCCCAATCCCATTATCAACAACAACCTTAATTATCTGAAGAAGTTTCAAACAACGTGTATACTCACAATTGGACAAATCGTGAAGCCCAGCACCCCCCTTTTTTCGCTATCGCTGATTTCGAGTGAAATTCACTACTCTAGTAAAGTTGTTATTCCGCACATTCACACAACGCCTGTACGCATCCCACTTTGCTCATCCTAACGCGCAAGCTTATTGGTCAGGTTGAGCGTGCTAGCATTTGTTATCTGTTTTACCTAGGTACACCATCACTGATTCTTTCCCATATTTTAGGTTCCCCACCGACTTTTTCAGAGGGACAGCGCCTAACTTGCTGGTCTTTCTCTTTCATTTGCTAAGAGGTAGTCTATATTGAGCCTTACTAATACTCCAGTATACGACAGTAATAGAGAACACAAAGCTTCGATTGCTGCGTCGGGCGCGTTCGTGTTATGCTTGGAGTTATTTATCCTTGAGTTCTTTCGTGTACCAGCCTAACTAATGTACGCTGGTAGTCAGTAGTTTACGTTCAATACGCTAATTGGATTGAACGTAAAAATGATTTGACAGTCGGACAATCGTCGTACAACGATCCCACAAGCAGCTAAGCCCGGATATGGAACTGTACACTCCGAATCAGACTTTATGTTCATCTGATGCCGTTCAAAAGAAGAGGGAAAATTATCAAACCAGGACATCAACCCTCAACAGGTAATTCGACGTTCTGGCATACTGTTATTCCTGAATTTGTGCCTTCAGTTAGTAGACTCTGTGAAGTTCGTTTGCACTGCCTATTGCTTGACCTGATCCCAAGGAGGCCGTGCTATATTACTGAACTAAGCAGCAATGTGGAATAGTTTAGTTACAGATGAAAAATCTCCAATATACCACGAACCGAATCCTAAAAAACTTCACCTGTGTAAGACCAATATTCCACCGATCTTCTATCGGGCTGTTAGCCGCAAGCTGGTTGACGTACACACGCTTGATAGGACAAGCAGAGTTCAGCAGTCCGGAGTTGATGTACTTGTCAAACATTATTTCAATGGCTCCAGCGGACAATAGTCTTTCCATCTGTTTACGTCCCGTGTGTCGACCGAGGAAAGTGAGACTATGGGCATGATCTTCAGTGAGTGGATAGGACAAGCCGCGTGTTGCGATAGAGGAAACAGGACGCAGACCGGATAGGATAGCCC
The DNA here is from genome assembly GCA_003604175.2 of Clonorchis sinensis. NCBI lineage: Eukaryota > Metazoa > Platyhelminthes > Trematoda > Opisthorchiida > Opisthorchiidae > Clonorchis > Clonorchis sinensis. The sequence continues at coordinate 116,135,541 of CM030369.1, forward strand.
GGGCCCCACCAATCATACTATCCAGAAAATGAGGTTGATGAGAACAAGCTCACTTGAAGTCAGTCTAAAATGAAATCAATTACAGGGAATGACTGAACGTTTCAGTGTCAGAACTGCTGGGTGAGGACAGATTGTTTGAAGAAAATAAAACGGACCCATTTCCTTTTTCCATTCCACAAAGTGGTCTATGAGAAACCTCTGTATTTCGTAGGGCCGGGTTCCTAAGGAAAAACTCCCAATCCACATCATTTCTCCAGCAGCAAACAACCGGTGTGCGGTAAGTGGACTCCTCTCAAAAGGATATTTCGTTTGCGACTACAATCTTAAAAATAACTCAGGTTTCCAATATAGCTTATCCTGGTGTTCGTTTGAATTGTGGTGCTCTCTCCTGGCACCGCCACATCAGGCCTCCTATAGGCTTTCAGTGCACATCCCAGCAAAATTGTTTTTTAATTACCTGTTGTCTGGTCCATGAATAGCCACAACAGGCATAGTAATGAGAGACAAAACCCAAAGAGGACGATTTCAGTAAAGCAAGCCTGTTACAACGACAAACCAGTTTCGACCTGTTTTAGGTACAACTGATTCAGTCCCTGATGTGTGAGCCCAGCCACGGACCGTCAAAATGACGTGCAAGCGCGCAACCAGCCTCTTAGTTGCCTATCTTAGTTCGAACGTCCCGATCATTTCGGGACTCGGCGAAGGGCCGTGGAAAGCCAACCTCCTGATCCGGAAGTCTCGCAAGTTTGAACAGGGTGAACATGGAATATGGAGTTCGAACTAACAGTTTACCAACTTCGGTAGAATTGAAAATGATATTACAAATAAATCTCTTGGACCATATTACTGACATCTGCTCAAATGACTCGAGAAACGGCTGTCCTCACAAGCACCTACTGTTGTGAACAGACTGAGTCTCACGGTGATGCAACGCTTTACTTACCTTAGCAACTCATTAGCCTATACTACGGGGTGTCTAGATAGGATCCACGGGGTTCCTCGACCCGAAGTGGTCAATGAATACTAGTCTCACAAACACAGGCTCCCAGCCCTTCACATGCAAACTTATGTCAATCACAGGTGTTTTGAGGTCAGGCTTTCAGACCAAACACTTCGGTTGAGAACCCCAACAATGCACGTGTTAGGTTTGAGCACCCTATCAATATCTCATTCCACATAAAAACTTGAAATGCTCAAACAAATGTATTTTCATGTCATCTGGGACGACACTTGATGAAACCAGTAGGGTCACCTTATCTAGCACATACACCACGGTAAGTCGGTGAAAATATGTGACTACTGAGGTCCCCGTCTCACCCCACTATCGTCTCTTAAGACTCTCTTGTCCCATTCAACAACCATCCAGTTTGATGACGTCAAAAAAGTGACCGATCTCACGCCATCGCTCACACCTGCCACTACGCGTCCGCTATCAGGCACTCGCTCGCCTGTCAAAACCGCTGCCTTTAACGTCTAAATCATAGGCTGTAAACTGTGTACGGCATTTCTGTGGCACTCTTTCGATGGATAGCTGTCTTGGAACCCGAAGATGAGCGGACTGAGATACTGCCTGGTTTCCCAAATCCAGCCAGGAAGAATCGAAAGGCCAAGATCGGTTAGGAATCACAAACCTCCCGGTCGGTAAGTTCACGCCTAAACTCTCGAGCTATCCCGAGTTCACAGTGGTTTCAGCAGCATCCAAACAGTGGTTCTAGCTTCCCCAGCTTCTTTCGCCGATGACCTGGGAATTAAAGTGGATTGTCATGCATTAAGGGCAATAGCTGATGTCAGTGACGCGTGAATCCAAGGCCAGCCGTGGACTTTTCACTGAAGGATCAATGGTGTCAGGCATGGATATTCAACCTCTCCATTCTTGTCCTAATTCGTCACTGATAAAATAATTAGGCGAACGCTGCAAGATCTTCAGAACCCCGGAGTTCAAATCGTTGCCGGTGAGAACTTTGTCGATCTGGAGTACGCGGGGGACGTCCTCTTCATCTTTGAAGACGGAGGCGAAGAACAAGCTCTGTTGAATTAAATGACCACTATCACACCATCTTTCAATTTGTGCCTTGAACCTCAAAACAGCAGAGTCATGCTTCGGAACGTGTACTCCAGGGAAATGCTTCTTGTAATTCACGAGGAAGCACTGAAGGTTGTGGAGAACGTAGCTCGGTAATTGTATTAGCTGTAACGGAAATGTGTCTGAGGAAGTCAGTGCATGAATCTCAAAGGCGCGAAGCACGTCTGCTGATTTGCATCACATGTGGCGTCAAAAAGGCATATCACGGGATCTCAAGGACGGTGTGTACCAGACCACAGTAACGACTGTATTGTCGGATGGTTCCGAGACATGGTCTCTGCAGACGGATGCTGCGAGGCGTCCTCGGGTTTTCGACCACCTATGTCACAGAAGCGTTGCTGGTGTCGGATGGCATCGACAGATTCGTAGTGAGGTAATTGGAAAGCGGATATCTGGTTTTGCAGCAGATAATTCAGTCGCGACCATGTACTGCGAATACCAAAACATCGTCTACCAATACAGGGGTTGTTCTCTGAACCTCCTACAGAATGGCGCAAACTGCAAGGTGAACAACTGAGCGTGTGAAAGAGATGATGTTGGTAGGGCGGTCCGCTTTCCAGTATGTAGTCCCCATGACCTGTGCTTGGCTGCAGACACAGTTGCGGCTGAACGATGTCAGCGGTGTTCATGCTAGCAGTTCCTTTCCAGTTTATCTCATTGAAAATTTGGCTTTGTAGACACCTCAGAATGTAATATGCGCAATTAAACGCGTCTAGATCATGTCTGCTAATGTATCCTGTCTCGCGTCCCGCACCCACGGAGACGGCAATAACCAGCACAGCTGAGTTTACTGATGTGCAAAACCAATGCTTGACATCCACTGGCCCGTTCTACGCGGACGCGAAAGGGGAGGCTGAGGGTGTCAATCGACTGGCACGTGCCCAAGCCAGCGCAACCCACGAAGTGTCATTGCCTCGCCCATCGTGCGCGAGCTACTTCCTCCGAAAACCAATCAGCATAGCATTACTAAACTGATGTTTTCACCAAATTTGAGCAATGTTTAAAAAAACCCGGCTTTTGACCCATATAACAATATGCAGCTCACCACGATAGCCCTATCTGATACTACTGTATATAGTAAACTCAAGATAACCTCCATCCGTCTACGGGAGTTAACATACAACACTTTAAGGAGGATCAATGACTTAATGGAGGCACTACTGCCACGCAGACACCGCCATTAAGCCCCACCATCAAAAGTGCACGGCAGCTTTCAATTCAAGGAAAATAATCACTGATGATTGCTGGAAGCCATGTCACTGTTCCATAACCCGTTGGAGTAGATAGGTTATCTATGCATTCTTGCAGGACGGTACCCAGATAGATGTCCACGGATCTGTTTCTCGCTGTGCTCAGTTAACCTGTGAAGGAGAAAAGAACAAGAAGGAAGGAAAACAACAAAAACCTAGTAATACACAATGGTGCCACAGATACCGGGGTGATACCACGACGGTTTCACGGTGTTCGCGTGCTCGTTTTGAAGATGGGGGTAATCGTTGAGGTACCCATGCTGCAGACGCTTTTACTTCCGTCCATGCGACACCAATAAGTTCTAGCAGTTAAGTCACCAGAGACTATCCGCCTTTGAAGAACCTGGTGTCATCTCGCGTTCCTTCAAACTTTATTACCCTTTCTGGGAGACAATTAGGTGTACATTCGATTCGGTCGTATGTACTGTCTCCAGAGGTTGTGTTGCAGGACTCCAGTCAGTGTCATTTAAAGTGCTTGGCCCGCCTTTCAATTGGTGGTTTTACAGAGGAATTACCCAACCGTCTTTCTCACTTGTCGTTTCACTGACAGCTGTCTTCTTGGGCCAGTTGAGTGAATCAGGTGGTAATAAGGCACAGTTGTTCTCAGTGAAAAAACCCTTCTCCATCTTCTGGGCTTTAACTAGCCATCACACCTCTCGATCTTATCTATACCTTTAATCAGTTGAAGGATATGTGTGCGTCGTCGCACTCGTTTCCCGGTGTGGATTTTGTGATTAATCAAGACTGGTAATCCCGACGATACCCGGTATCATTTGGTCACATCGGAGAATCCTGGAAAACAACTCCGAACGCTACCAGCATAGCAGCATTCACATTTTGCCATGCTTCATCCACACGTTCATTGTCAGTGATGGACATTCAAAGAGTACCGTTAAGCCGTTCAACTTGTCCGTTACCGCGTGAATTGTATGAGGTAGCTCGACTGGTTGCCACACCCCTCTCGTGAAGAAACGTTTGTACTTCACCTGACATGAAAGCTCCACCACGATCAGAATGGACGTATGAGGGTATTCCGAACGAAGAGAACAATTGATTAAAACACTTGGTCACGCTGGATGAGGACACATCCGTAGACGCGAAGGCGGATGGGAAACTGGAGTACTCGTCGATAATTGTTAAAAGGTATTTGTTATGGGAAGTCGATGGAAGTGGGTCTTCAAAATCGAAGACCCAACAACGGGACGTTACTGAGCGGGAATGCGTGCTTCTAGATGCTTTGCACTCTGTTCGCTGCTTACGGTGCACCGCTACTAACACAACACAATCCGAAAGATTTCTTAACTTCCACCGGAGGTCAACGTATGGCACCTCTCTTACGACTTGGTTATCGACTCCGGGCCCCGTTCAAATACGGTCCGTTAGTGGAAAAGGTGGAACTTGTTGATTGCAACCCACAGTATGCCTGTGTTCACTTCCCGAACGGAAAGGAAGAAACCGTTTCTCTTAAACATCTGGCACCCAAAGCACAGAATATCTCCGATGTCTATTTAACCGAATCAATCGAAGGTGTACCGGCTCCTCAAGATGAAACTCAATCACACTCGATTGATCCCCCTGGAGGAACGGGTCACATGGATGAGGTAACTCCCTTATGGACCGAAAAGGTCCAGGGTCTGGTTGTATCATACCGTAAGATATTTCGTATCCTCGTGACGGTACTTTCGCAGTAGCTATGATGCTCTTTTCGTGGTTAAATTAATACCGTGACGTTTTGAGGCCTCTAGGAATTTCTTCGAATTTCGATCATGTTCCTGGGCATCGCGACCACACAAGGTAACACTGTCAACATATGCGAATGTATCGAGGAGACCTCCCTCGCGTATGATGTTGTCTACGGTGCGTTGAAAGCAGGTCACACCATTAGTAACTCCGAACGGAATGCGGTGAAATTGAAACAGTTTACCACATGCCTCGAAATAGTATATGGCTTGTCTTTGTCGAAAATGGGGATCTGGTGGTACGCACTTTGAAGGTCTAGTGTGCTAAACACCGTGTAATGGGAAACCTTCCCTACAAATTCGTCCATCGCATCGTGATACGCATCAAGGTACGTGAAGCGATGTAGAGTTTGACTGGAATCGATGACAAGCGCTTGTGCCTTTAATCTGTAGTAACGAGAAACTGGGCTCGCCAAGCGGAGTGAGACGGTTCAATAATCTTGTCTGCTTCCAAATCTCCATCTCCATAAATAATGTATCTGCGTGAGAGAGACAAGATTTTGTAGCAACCGGAGTACACCGAAATTGTCAAAGAAAGAGGGGGTATTGACTTTCGCCGCTTTCAGTGTGCATACGGCGAATGGGAGCCGTTTACCGGCGAATGATATGACCACGCTTTGGTGTTAGCTGAGAAAATCCAGGTCAAGAATGACGTCTGAGCACAAATTGAACAAGAGCGAGAGTTTGACACCGTATCGCGTGCTTTTGTGCAGCACGGTAGCATAAAGTTGACCGCTAGTAACCAGTGTGCCTACGGCACACGGTTTATGGCTGATAAATTGAATTGAATTGATTGAGAAGAGGATTGGGGACCGGTTTCAAACCGATTTGGGCGAAACAATCGTTCCATTGTTAAAAGATTAAATCGTTGTGCACTCGAATGATTGCGCCAGAAATAGAAAACGAGGATTGCCGAATGATAGGCCATAATCTTCCAACAATTTCAGTACACCGGCTAAAACATTAGGAAACACAGTTTAATGAATAGCAAGTAAACAGTTTATTACGTTAGAATATAACAGCTCAGTCATCTGACTGACCGATAGGCCTTATGCTCCCAGCTGCCTACTAACAAGAAACGAAAGACCACCTTACTAAATCCACGAGATCCTTTCCACCTAGAGGCTTTTAACGCCCGTACTCTATATCAAATTGACAAACAGGCAATGCCCCCCTGAAACCTTATACTCCCTTAAAACTGGTGTATGCTGTGTTTCCAAAACACGCATGCAAGACCCAAGAGTGGTTATGCATCCCAGAACGCCGAAGACGAACTCAGCTCTTCCACATTTCCCCCTTTGTGTATCCGGTAATCCAAGAGCGATGACTCGTGGAATGTATGTCGTGGGAGTTGCACTCAGCCCCAGAGCTGAACGCGCCTTGCTGGATTGGATCCCAGTGAACAGTCGTCTTTGCGCCGTCCGGTTATCTAGCTCAATCAAGCTCAACGCCTCTTGACGAAAAAAGCAGCGCCTGATTGTAGTGTCGGCTGATGACCCAACGGGCTGCAGTTTTGATGTTGCGAAAATATTTCCTACCGAGAGTTACCCCGGCTTACCTACCGACCAAAAAGCACTGACATCGTAATCCTTCGGGGTTATATGGATGCCCAAGTCGATCGTCTGACTCCTTCACATCACATCTCGGCGGTCGACGGGGAGTTCATGCTCGTCCCACAGACGACTAAGAGCGACTCCTCCAACTGTGTGCAGATCATCAACTGTTTCTGGCCAGCACGATCTTACTGCATAAACGTTCGCATCGCGTAACCTGGCGGTCACCAACTGGATCACGTGACCATCAGCCACCGATCGAGAGCCACAATGCAAGACTGCCGTTCCTTCTGAGGCACGCAATTTGATTCTGATCACGCCATGGCGCGTGCACGCCTGACAATTCGTTCTCCCTTCAGGCTCACGCGAGTTAGCAAGAAGCATGTCAATCCACCACCATAGCTCAACAGTATCGATCTGAGTTAGCCCAACAACTCTCCACAGTAAATCAACACTGCACGGTTAACGGGCACGTGGATGAAACATGGCAAGATGTGAAAACCAAGCTGGGTTCCGTCCTGCGAGAGGATGCATCGGTCACATCTTCACTCTCCGATAGAGTCTGGAACAGCGACGCTGCTTCCAGCAACCAACAATGATTGTCTTCCTTGAGTTGAAAGCTGCCTCTGACTGACCGTGGACTGACTCTGTGGACCGTCAGGCACTATGACAGAGTCTATGGAACAAAGGTGTCCCTCATAAATTCTTGACCCTCCTTAAGGCGTTATACGCCAACTCCCGCGGCCGTGTGAAGGTATACTGAAAGCTCTCACCTGAGTTCCCCATATCAAGTGATATCAGACAGGCTGTCCTGTTTCACCTTTTTTCTTCAACTTCGTCATTGATATGATTATGGAAGACTCATTATTAGCCTATAATGCCTCTAATGCCTGTGAAGTCGAAGTTCTCCCGGGGCGTCCGCTCAAAGATATCGAGTATGCAGACGACATGGCCCTTGTCGGATCTGATGTCGTGGTAACGCAAACAACATAAAATAAAATAAATAATTCTACCTCCCGGTTTGCCAGACGCTTCACACATGCAAAGTGTAAAGTGCTGCTGCAAGAGTGGGTAGGTTCGAATCCTAGCTCCATGCTCGCGAATGAGCCTATTGAGGTAGTAGACAAGTTTGTCTACCTGGACAGCCGTATCAGTCCCGGTGATCTAGCGAAAGATGATATTTCCATCCAAATTGGGAAGGCCAGAGCAGGTTTCGTGAAACTGCATCACCTGTGGCGTAGGCGCAACATCAGCTTATCCGTCAATGATCGACTTTACAATGCTAGAGCGCGATCCGTATTGCTACACGGGTCAGAAACCTGGCCGCTGCGCGCCGAGGATGACGAGACTTTCGGTGTTTGACCATCGATTTTTTCAGAGTATTGCCCGAGTCTGGTGGGAACACCGGGTCGGCAATGTTGAAATACGTCGAATGGTATTTGGAAGAACTAACTTACGCATGTTAGATGAAATGATCACACTGGATAGGTTGCGCTGGCTTGGTCAAATGCTCCGTATACCAGTTAACCGACTGGTATCTTTGCGGAACCACGCCAGGGGAGGTCAAACAGTGACCTGACAGCGAAGTGCGAAAGCCATTACCAGCAAACTCAGCTGCGCTGATCAGCACCCTCTCCCTGGGTGGGGACGTGGGACGGGCACATCAACGGTTAGACATTGTAAGACATGTCCCAGTTGCACCCTCAATGGCGCTCGTGCATCCAAGCCGTTGTCTTCAATGCATAGCTACCTTACAAATCCCTCCATTTAAAGGTCTACTGACAGACCTGTATTTACGCACCAATTTATCAGCTCCCACCTCCAATGAGCATGCATCTACCAGCCCCACCTCCCAAAATCATCGGTGGACGAAACTGTGACAGATGCAACCATTGTACAAGTACGCGATTCTTTATATCCGAGAATGATGACGATGATGATTATTATGCCGACAATTCCCTCAGCAGACTGGAGTCCTAAAGCTGTTAAAAACGGGGGGGGGGGGAAATGGCTCAGTGGTCGAAGCGCGAATTCACTGACCGGAAGGTCCGTGATTTGAACCCGACCTCTGCCCCTCGACTTCCCCTGTCTATGCTTGGGCGACTTGGCTGTATCCAAGCCCTCGTGCTTCCTTCTGGTGGCATGGCAGATAGGCACCGAAAAAGTGGTACAGCTGAACGATTTTTTATTTAAAAAAACATTTTACCAAGACATGTCACGACTGAATCGATTGACAGAACGGACGAATATGGTCATCGTGGTGGATGGTTTGGACCCTTAAGCTGGCGACCAGGGCCGGAAGAAATACTCCGCGAATTTTGAGTCTATGCCGTACAGACAGTGGACAGCAGCTTCATCAGGAGTGTGCTGTGCGAACTTTCAGCAAAATCTTTTACACCACATTACTTGGATGCCATTAATCACAACCCGGTCATTCACTCAACTGGATCATGCGGATCGGTGGACCAGTTACCAATAGGGATTTCAATTGAAAAATGGCCCAGATGTAGCATCCTTTCGGTACCTAACTGCCATGCCACCCAAAGGAAGCACGAGAGTTGTGATACTCCCAGGTTGCCCAAGCTTAGACAGGGGGAGTCGAGAGGCAGAGGTCGGGCTCGAATCACGGACCTCCTGGCCAGTAAATTCGCGCGCTAACCACCGAACCATCTCGTCCCACACAGTAAAAAGGGTTAAGGAAAAAAGGAAGAACGAAAAACATGAGGGGATGTCGACACTGGGTCATATGGTAGTGATCGGATAAACCAGTAATCCAGAGCTCATCTCAGTGAGTGAAAGTCATGATGCAGCGTCGGCAATCACAGAGCATATACATAACCAGTACCAGCCGACGGCAGAAGGTAGAAGAGAAAACCTGAAGAAAGGCACTTCATAGGGCAGTTTTGGAGCAGGTTTCACAGAGTGCCAATGAACTGAACAAACACGCCTCCAGACTTTCTGGCGAATAAATTCGCGCTTTAACCACTGAGCCATCTCGCCCCTTCAATTAAAGGTTATCGCTCTTTGCCGTTCCACTCATGCTATTGTGTGGGTTCGTTTTCCAACTTCCTCCACCTCAGGATTACGTGGGCCCGCGCAGGGTCATTCAGTAAACCATCAACCGGTTTACGTAGCCTAACGGTATCAAATTAATTTGCTTTGGTCGTTAATGTAACTGTACTAATACACCGCAAATGAAGCTCATTTAAAGGGTGAATAGGAGTGTGTTTTTAACAGTTCTATGAGACACAACCAAATGAACACCGAATTTCATCGAGATAATCGATCCTTTCTGAAGCCATATCAGCCAATGGCGGCCGTGAAGGTGCAGGTAGATCCTTCAAGTGGCAGAGAATCAAAGTTCCGAAAATACCCGAGCACCTATAGTTTGCCAAGGTTCACAGAAAGGTGGCTTTGTTTGCAGGAAAGAAACACGACCTATTTCGGCTGACTTGGCCACTCGGATAGAAAAAGGCTAGTGTCAGCAAACGACTTTAGACGTAGACAAGACAGGATTCATTCGCAGAATCGTCATGAGCGACACCATGAACAGTCCAAAGTTCATTCTATTTCGTCTAACTCAATATAGACCGTGGAGGAACCCAAGGAACCTGAGTGGAACGTCACCAGCAACCCATCGCGACAACAGAATTTCTCACTCTCCACAGGAGGCGAGAAAACGCTGACAATCAGCCTGGTGACCCACCACTGGTATATTTGGATTTGAACCAGCGGTCGACCAAGGTGCATCGTCCACAGCAGGCTGCATTGAAGTTCCTTTAGATAAGGGCTCCAAGCTAATCACGGGACTGTGTGTAACTATTTGCAGGTTTTGTTACGTCTAGGCAATAACAGTTTCAAAGCTGAAATAGCAAGGTTAGATCAACACACTGAAGAGCTGGCGCGTAATGTGGGGGTGTAGCCAGCGCCTTTGTCCAGGGTCTCGGACCCCGTAATTAGGGCACCCAGTAATAATCAGCCCGGGCTACTGCTACTAAAACCCCTGTCTAACAAGTTCACCGCTCTTGTAATTCGAATTCCCAAGTTCCGAAAGCCAAGGCGTTCAGCTCCAAACACCACCGGTGGGGACGCGTCGTAACCCGGCGCTGAAGGAGAGGGAAACGATGGAGGTAAATCTGGATAGTTCTACCTTCCTGGAGAAAACAATCATCAGAGATATTCCAGTACGGGCGGCTGCAGTGTGCGTTGCAATAAGTGTCGCCGAGCCTGGCGACGGGAGACGACTCGCTCTTGTTGCCCAAAGTATAACCTTAAAAACCATAAGCAGTTTGAATGGGTGCAGCGCGATTACCGCTTTAATTGGTTCCATTCGTTGTGCGGAAAGTTGAGCAAGTTGCGCCTGGAGTGAAAGAACGCCATTTCCATTGCCCAGCATGCTAAAACGTTGCATTGTCAAGTAGTCTTCGCTCATGCATGTTCAGTTGTTCATAGATTGAACAGCTTGCCATTTGGCCACCGCAACAAAAGCGCTTCCCAAAACCCTAGAAAGTATAAAACGTTTTCAGCCATAATGTTTAGCGCTATTACTCCTCGCGAAAGGTACCCTGCTTAATATGGTCGGCTTACCTCTTGAAATCGGGTCCGTTTTCCCGCTTATTTACGACGGAAACTCGCGCGGCCACAAATACAAAACCGCAGAGTCAGTCATTTAAATTTTTCCACGTCAGTTTGTTGTCTAGACACAAGACCAGCGTGCGCATCCACAAGTCATTTGATCTTCGGTTCCTGAAAAGTTGAGGCACTGGTCAGCAACTGGACTGTCCTTTTGTAGTAATGCCGGTGGAGTAACCGCTATGAGTTTATCGCCCTATCTCGTCAACGGTCATAGTCATGATTAGACCGTCCATTCGTCAACGTTTGCTCCACGGGATACTAAGTAAGACGACTGAGTTTGGCTACGATTTTGCTCCACCAATCAGCGAACGGGCGTTCCCCTCACCTTCGGCCGCCCTCCACTGAGCAACGTTGGACGAACCCATATGTCCAAGTATTTCGACTGATCGACATACTACTGGGCCCTAAGCGCTTAATTTCTTTTAGGTTTTATTGCCATATTCTATCCCAACAGGGCTCCGGCTTTCTAGGCCTATTCGGTCCCAGCGTGCTGAATACAATGACTAGTAAGCACTTGAAGCAACCCAAGCGACACAGTCATTACACTGCACTATTAATAATAACAGGTTTATTCCTCTACTTGTTTGGAACATGCCGACTGAGGCATGATTGGTTGGTTACAACCTGAACGCTACTGGCAACAATAAATCGGGAGGAAATTATGGCCAACGAGGCATGCTCATTGCGTGGAACGTCACCGCATTTGTGGGAACCGAATAATTCTAGGACAATGAGCATGATGTCCGACTAGTTCAAAGGAGCAGCCGGATGAGATGAACAAAAAATGAACCCACTGCTGGCAATGAATGACCTTGAGCGGTTGGTTAATTGGCTAGGCTCACAAGAAGCAAAAATGGGAGTGGAGATGGAGTAATAAAAAATGGAGGCAAATGGCAAGTTTTGCCCCAAAAATATGGTTCAAATTGAAACTAAGTAGATTCGCTGGTGTCGCTGTTGTAAGGAACTCAGGTATAAAGGATAGGTTCGATGGGGAGCTAATGCCAGTGCAAAGGGCAAAACGAACACCGTATATAAAACTGAACCTGTGGAAGAGGCAAGCCAAAATTGCAGCAGAAAACCGGGTTGGTTACATTCGAACGAACTCGTCCTAAGTGTGATTGGGATGGGTGAAAAATTTGCTCGTAGTTGCATTTGCATGCTTGAGTGTGCGAGAGTTTGCGGTCGAGATTCTGAAGCAACGATTTGGGCAATGCTATCGCACGGCAGTGTTGCTATCATTGCGCTGAAATACTTCGGTTTATGAACAGTCACGTTACGGCCTTCAAGGATGCGGTAATCGGAGATGCGGTACGCTTTTCCCCGGCAGCTGGCTCTGTGTTAGAGAAGGAGACTGACACATAGAGTCGGGCCGAGGCAGAGTCACGGATAACTTCCATTCAGTTAGAGGACCGGGGACCAGCCAGGTTGAGCGAATAACGGTTGTACGGGGCGCTTTGGCAACTACAGCCCAATTTCGAAGCTTGGGAAAGAGGGAAGTGAGGATGGAATAGGATGAAAGCAGTAGCATCTGGTGATTGCCAGGAGGCATCAAAAAGAACGGTGTCAACAGAAAAATCTGAAGGGGATTACAGCAAGCTAAATGAACCCAGGAAGGGGTGGATCTGTCCGCTGAACTAGAAATCAAGTACCAGCCGAGCCGGAGTAGGTGCCTAATTCTGGGAATGTAAGGTTTTTGCCTCTTGGCAGCTGTTGGACTGGTTGGAACGGGCGATTACATGGTGAGCGCACATAGCGGTAGTTTTTAGCCAATCAATAATACAAAAATAAGTGCCTCCATTGTGTAAAAAGGGAGTTAGTGTGAACAATGACAGTAGACAAGTCATGAGCGGTCGGGCAGCAGCTTCTGAGATAATGGATAAGAACCGTAGTTCAACTGAAATATCCCACGTCAGCTTAACATGAAGGTGAGAGTGGGGGTCGCCGGTCACCGAGTCACTGCTGCCAACTCCAAGAAACGAATGATGCATGGCAAAAACAGCCAGTAGGCACTAGCTGCGACTGCTGATATTCAGGAAATACTAAGGAATTTATATTTTACATGCATATGATCGCTTCAGAGAACAAGAGGGAAGAACGTGTGTTATGTCTGGATGATGAAGTGTACTTGAATTGGTGCAACCCAACTAAGACGAAGGTGGCAACTCCTTGCACATCAAAGTGAGCAGTAAGCTTCGCACAGTGTTTTGGGTCTACCCCATGCACATGTATACATTTTAAATCAAACAAAAGAACAACTGTCATTCACTTGTATTACTTGGTGTTACGAGACAAGTACCAACCGGGACAACTTCACTCCACCTTCAGGAAAACAACAACGGTGCTCTTTTATGGTTTTCCTGAATTGAAAGCCAGGCTCAGAAACACCGGTGATGGGCGATGCACCCGTACTACTGGAGGGCTGATGAGTATACGAACGCAACATGGTGCAACGTAACAGGGTGACCCTCCCTGCGGGGCGTACTCTTCCACCACACGGGATTTTCATGCTTCGTGCATACTACCAGATCTGCAGGGTGAAAACCCACCGAGCAATTATGATTGGGATTTGTGAATTATTAAATGACTCAAGGTGCCGGTTATTTCATCCGGTCGGGGGCAAGCCAGGCCAGTAAACAGCTCAGTCATTTCGAACAAGCAAAGAGCAAGGAACCAAGAACACTGGAAAAGGCAAATGAAGCGGCAGTTACCTTTTGGGCCATGGTAGTAGAGTGGAGATGTTCAGAGTCTGTGTACTACAGCTAAACAACGACGAAACATTGGTGTGAACCGCCATGTCAAGTAGAGCCGCACCGCGGTTTTATGTGTGCGTGCGAATGAGTGAGCTGTGAAACCAAACAAGCATTGCATTCATAGCGCATCTTCGGACCCACTATTTGGTAGGCGTCAGTGCGCGTGATCAGAAGATGCATAATGTTTCTAAACAATGAGGAATTATGGCTTCGGTTTGGCTAAGGTTAGTTATATCCAGTCAAAGCAAAGCACCAGACATTGAGTTATTCAGGGATGGGACCAGGCTTGAAAGGACTAGGAATAGTCTGGCTGCGCACGGGGCGGGGTAATAAAATACAACGAAGTCAGTAAAGATGGGTATGAAAACAATTGCGCTTGCAGGTGCTAGACACTCTCCGCAACACAACTACGCTTCAGAGTGCATGTGCAGATGTAGCCCAGGAAGTGAACGTCTGCATAAAAGATAGATAAAATGGTGGTTTATGGACAAGAACACTTGGTTAGTTGTCCCAATTGTGGTTAACTCTACGGGGTTCAATCCGGGGAGTTTACATGCTGGGACCTAGTAATAGGACAGTCGGCGTGAGAGCGCAAATTAGAAGGGCTTAGGGCCATTTTTAAAGAAAGTGTCTAGTGTAAGCTGTGGCGCAAAAAGATGCTTGGCTCCCTTAACAGAAAGGTAAGAATCGATGGTGTTTGAAAAGCCTCACTGGGAGAACCCAGGCCACCAAAATCGGGGATCTCTCCTCCTCACCCCTTCCTATTACCAGTGGAGTTATTCAGGGTAGTGTGCTTGGCCCTCTACTGTTCTTACTATACATTAATAACGTCACAGATTCGATCACCCATGGATCCCCTTTTCTGTTTGCTGATGACATTAAGATAGCTTACACGGCCAGCCTGAAATGAATCCCGCTGCACAAAGAACTGCACACCCTAGCCCACTCACCTTAAAATGTGACGTCCGTTACTGTCGAAAAACTGAAGCATGTCAGGCCATTGATGGCACGGCACTGCCATACCCAGTTCGATAGCACACCCGCAACTATTCTACTCCTTCTCTGGACCGTGCCCTCGCCCACTCGTTCCATTAACTGCAAATACGACGAACTCCCCAATCGACCCCAGCTGACTCCATGACACATTCATTCCAACCTGCTGAACTGTTGGTTGAAATTTATCTCTGTGTTACTGTGCTTCCCACCAAATCCAATAACTTTCTATACAGTTCGCGTTCCGGCTCGTGTGTTGCCACCATCCCTCTCTTCCGAAGGAACTATTATGCCCGCCTCCACAACAGCGACACCAGTGAGTCACTACAGTTTAACTGTATACCATGTTCTGAGATCCTACCATTTACCCGCTTTGCTGGTCCCTCCATTTATTCATCCCCACTTACCCTTTTGTGACCCTGGCCACGAGCCCAATAGTCCAAGGCAGGAGGCCTCAGCGGTTGTTTTTGGCTTCAGTTCAATTTGATCGGCTGGATGATGCCAACTTTGCTGCTTCACCAAATCTGATGTTCTGGTTTCTGATTTTCCACAGCTTACATTTCTCTTGTCATATTTCAGGCAAGAAGCCTCTTGTTTTGCCTTCCCTCGTTTTGTTTTTGCCCGCCACCTTCAAATCCTAACGATCTGACCTTGCTTGATGTTCTCTTCGACAAAGAGCTTCCCTGCTCGTGCCGGTTTAGTGACGACCACGTTTACATTGGATACAGCTCACCGCCTATGGCGCTGTCCTCTTTTCCCACCCAAAACCCCTTGTACTCACAGTCCCACCAGTCATACCTTTATTCTGACTGTAACCTTATGATCATGCCTGACGGCATGCCCCCCACAAGTTGGGAATAAACATTATTATTATTATTATAAGGACAGTGACTCTGTTTCTACTCTCGCTAACATTCAGTCCGATCTGAACTCTTTATCACTCTGGTCCTCAAGTCCTGTCTTTCTTTCGCTGTTCCAAAGTGCCAAGCCCTGTCACATCGATTCCAAATTCCTCCTGGGACGCTTACTCTTAATGGGCTCTTGATTCCTACTCTTCCCGAAGTGAGAGACCTAGGCCTTAGGTATTCCTGTGCATTTAGCTTTAACCAACATGCGAGGTATAGAGTGGCTAAAGCTCGCAAGCTCTGCGCTTACATTCGCCGATCCTTTCATAACAAATCATGCTTAATTGCTATCTTTAAACAATTTGTAAGACCCATTCTTGAATCCAGCCCTGAATTCGCCTCACAGTATTCACAGGCATGCCGGACTGCTGTGGAGAATGTGCAGCGCTCGTTTACGAAGTCCTTGTTTCCGGTGTCATCCACACTACCGTACCGTCTTCGCTGTTTGTCACTTGGGCTGGATCCATTATGGCTAAGGCGCATCAGGTTGAATCCCTTCTGCATCGCCTAATCTACCGGAGGGCTTACATAGCTGACTGCTGCCCTGAATTTTCTTCCCGTACCCCCTATAATATTCGCAACTCTGGGTGTTTACTCCCATTGTCGACATGTCGAACTGTCTTTAGACAAAACTTTTCCTTTGCCTGTATTCCAAACTATGGAACAAGCTCCCCTCCCATATCCGTACTATCTCATCTCATGTAGGCTTTCGAAAGGCCATCGATTCTTACCTTTCTATTGAGGGAGCTGAGCGCCTTTTCGCGCCTCAGCTTACACTAGACACTTTTGAAATAGGCCCTAAGCCCTTCTAATCTGCGCACTCACCCCGACTGTCCTGTTACTAGGTCCTAGCATTTATACTCACCAGAATGAACCCTTTAGCATTAACCCACAAGCGCGACATCCACCCTCCCAAGTGTTCTTGTCTATAACTTACCACTTTATCTATCTCTTATGCAGACGTTCACTTCCTGCGACCACAACTCCTTTCGCTGTCTGAAGCGTAGTTGATTTGCAGAGAATGTCTAGCGCCTGCCATCATAATTGTCGTTAAGCCCGTTTCCACTGACCTGGTTGTATTTCCTTCCTCCGGCCTTGAGCTTTTGTACCCAGCCAACTTATTCCTAGTTCTTCAAGCCTGGTCCCATCCCTGAGTAACTCTGTCAGCTCTATTTAATGTCTGGTGGCTTGCTTTGACTGGATTTAACTAACCTAAGCCAAACCGAAGCCTTAGTTCCTCGCTGTTCTGAACCATTCTGCATCCCTGAACACGCGCAGCGCATGCATATCAAATGGTGGGTCTGGAGATGCGCCATAAACGAAATACTGGTTTGGCCCCACAGCCCACTCATTCACACACATACACACAACACTGGTGCGCTCTACTTGACAAGGCGGCTCACACCAATGCTTCGTCTTCGTTTAGCCATAGTACACAGGCTCTGAACATCTCCATTCTACTCCCATAGCCCAAAACGTAGTTGACGTTTCATTTGCCTCCGCGACTTGCCTCTTCCAGCAGCTGTTTGCCGTTTGCTTGTTCGAAATGACTGAGCTGTATTACTGGCCTGGCTTTCCCCCGACCGGATAAAATATCTGGTAGCTGGAGTTTTTTAATGCACAAGCCGCAATTATGACTGCTTGGTGACTTGTCACCCTGCAGATCTGGTAGCATGCACGAGGGATGAAAACCTCGTGTGGTGGTGGGTACGTCCTGCAGGGAGGGTCGCCCTGTTACGTTGCACCATGGTGCGTTCGTATACTCGCCACCCCTCCAGCAGCACGGGTGTATCGCCCATCGCCGGTGGTTCTGAGCCTGGCCTTTAATTCAGGAAAACCAAAAAGAGAGCACCGTTGCCGTTTGTCTGTAGCTGGATTGGACTTGTCCGGTTGTCATTTGTCTCGCAACACCAAGAAATACAAGCGAATGACAGGTGTCTTTTCGTTTGTCTTTATATATATATATATATGCATGGGGTAGCCTGAGGGTACTGTGTGAGGCTCACGGCTAATGTCGACGTGCAAGGAGTTGCCACCTTCGTCTTAGTTGGATCACACCATCCCAAGCTCACTTCACCATCCAAACATAGCACACACGTTCTATCCTCTTGTCATCTATAACGATCATATGCACAAAATGCAAATAAATTATTATTTCCTGATTACAACCAGTCACAGCTAGCATTTAATGGCTGTTCTTTTTGCTATGCACCATTCGTTTTCTGGAGTTGACAGCAGTGACTCGGCGACTGGTGATCCTTAATCTTAATCTCCTGTTAGGTTGACGTAGTAGATCTCAGTTAAGCCACGGTTCTTATCCATTTTCTGGGAGCCTGTTGCCTATCCGCTTTTTACTTGTCTACTGTCACTGCTCACATTAACCCTTTTCTTTGCACAACGGAGACCCTATGTCATGATTCTTTGGTAAGCTAAAAACTGCCGCCCGTTCCAACTAGTCCAACGTCTAGCCTCCCTGCTAGCTACCTCGACGACAAAGTTCTTACTATCCTAAAACTATGCACCTACTCTGGCCCAACTAGTACTTGGTTTCTAGATCAGCAAACGTATCCACCTTTCCTGGGTCCATTTAGCTTGCTGTCATCCCTTTAGATTTTTCTGTTGACACCGTTGTATCATATGCCTCCTGACACTCGCAACATGCTACTGCTTTCATTCTATTCTTCCTCGTTGCCCCTCTTCCCAAGCTTCAAACTTCTACTGCAGTTGCCCAAACGCCCCGTAGGACTGTTATTCATTCAAACTGGCTGGTCCCCGGTCTACACTCACACGGTCCTCCAACGAAAGGGAAATTATCTGTGACCCTGCATCCGTCTGACTCTCTGTGTCAATCCCCGTCTCACCCAGATCCAGCTGCCACGGAACTGCGTATCCCTTCTCCGATCGCGGCACCCTTGACGACCGTTACGGGGCTGTCCATAAACCGAAGCATGTCAGTGCAATGATGGCATGGCACTGTCATACCCAGTGTGATGGCACTCCCGCAACTATTCTCTTCAAAATCTCGACCGCAACCCCTCGCCCAATCGAGCCTGTAGTCGCAACTTCGAGCAAATTTTTCATCCGGCCCCGTCTCTGGGACGAGTTCTTTCGTACCCGATGAATTTTCGCCCAAATTTGGCTAGCCTGATTTTCTGCCACAATTTCGGCTTGCCTCTTCCACAAGTTCAAATCCGTATACGATGTTTGGTTCGCCCTATGCATTAACACCACGTCCCCATCCAACCTATCTGCTGCAACTGACTTCCCTACAACAGTGAGTTTGCTTAATTTCAGATTAAGCCACATTTTTGAGACAAAACTCGCCATGTGCTCCCTATTCGAATTATTCTACCTCCATCTCCACTTTTGCTCGTTGTGACTCCAGCCATTTGCCCAAGCGCCAAGGTCACTCATGGCCAGCAATGGTTTTCAGTTTTAGTTCATGCCATGTTCATGTCTTTGAACTAGTCGGACCTCATGACCATTGTTCCCTACAAGTTGGGAAAGCAACCTATTATTATTTCATCGGATATTTCCCACTGTTTATGACATTGTCCTCTTTTCGCGCAATCCGCACTACCCGCAAATCCCCCAGTCATGCTTCATTCTGACTGTAAACGTATGATCATGCCAGACGGTATGTCACCCAAAATTTGGGAATAAACATTATATTATTATTATTATTATATAGAACGGATATGGGGGAGGAGCTTGTCCCATAGTTCGGAATACGGGCAAAGGAAAATATTTTGTCTGAAGACAGTTCGACAGGTCGACAATGGGATTGCGTTGGGACTACCATGCATACATAAAGTGGCCAAGAGCGATATGAAGCTTCCCATAAATTCCACCAGATTCTACTGGTACAGGATAGTTGGAGAGCAGTGCGAACACACTGAGCCACGGGCTAACAGAACGTACTCTTGGTGCTTCCGTCATCCATTAAAAATCTATGGTTAATCACAAACGTATATGAATATAATATCTTGTGTATGGTTGCTGGATATGTAGTGTACACATTCTCGTCACTCGTGTTTGAACACGATTACGACAGTGGCTTAAGTGATAGTATGACAAAATTTTACACCACATTTTCTGGTGCTGGCTTCATGAGCAACTCTCAAAACTTCATAAGAATGGCGGTGAATGACGACTGGGTTCTTCCCAGGAGGTTCCCGGTTTACGGTCCGCTTTTTTGGATGCCTTCCGTAGGCGTCGTTCGTTACCATCTTTAGCGGCTTTGCTCTTCATGTTGGATTTGGTGGTGCTGCAATTTTTCTCCGGAGCGATATTCTCCAAATATCTGCAGACGGTGTACTGTTTTCTACGCACCTTGGAATGGACTAAAGCATTCAGGATAGGAGAATGGATTGAGATGTAAGGAAACCACAAGGACTGCGTGTTCCTCGTTGCACCAACAGTCACAGAAATGCTTATGTGAACTTATTTCGTGTTGTCCTCGAGACAGAATATGTGATGTAGGCCCACGCGTGCGGGCTCAAAGAAGATGAGTTACGGTAATGCCCGTCTCTCCTTTTCAAGGCCAGAGTAAGGCCACAGATCTGTGCAAATCTCCATGTTGTAATTACCGGCAGCCGACCTTGTATTTCAGGAAATCTGCCGCAGCTTTTCTGGGTAGCGCAACGTACAGCGACAGTAAAGTATGTTGCATGTGGCTGTTTGGCCTGCCGGGAACAAAACACGGCAATTGGCAACCGATGAGGTCAGAACTTGCCAGGGGAACTAGAACGGATGAAGCTCCTTCTTTTGGTGCGGTTTAGAAAAATTAGACCGTTCATTGTAAGGCAGGATACGCGATCGTTTAAAGGGCCTGGTATTCGCTCAACCTGACCTCAAACACATTTCACCCTGCGTGGAAAAGAAAATAATAATACCGGCGCTTATTTGATTCAGGGGAAGAAGTAATGTGCCAGATGTGCATTTTGCCTACCGATGAAATTTCGCAGTACTGGGCTGAGCTCAAAAGACTGTTTGGATTACTTAATGAAGAGCGCAAAGTGAGCGCAGCACTTGCGTATTATTCGGCACTATTTTTCGCATAGATGGCCTGTATGAAAGCGTATTCAATGATTTCCAATGAATTTCCTTGGTTGCCGTCTGCATGAGCAAAACATTCGCTAGAATACTTTCACCACCTCACTTTGCAATGTTTCCGTAAACTGAAGCAACGGACCCGGTTTAACACTTGAGATAAGCTTGTACTTTCTTCCAATAAGCAGGTGCCTCTACCAAGTAAGCCCCATTTGGACCAAACCACATAATATACCCCCAGTATAATTCCAGGTAGGAACGATCGCAAATTGTAACCTGAATGTGCGGCAGCGATAAAAGCCAGAATCATGGCGGTATAAACTAACAACAAATAGACACGAGAACAAGCGTTGAGGCCGTAAAAGAGAACATCAGGCAACTATATCCAATGTAGAAGGATGATAGCTAGGTATAGTGTAGTTCTAAGGCTACAGTCCGTGACGGCGGTTTCTAAAGCTGCAGGCTGTCTACCGCACCACATTGGAGCATCGAGAGCAAGCCGATCAATTGCATCAGAAACTAATATAACGGACATGGTGCTGGAGCCAGTAATGAAAAACTTTTGCATTTGGCGGTATCCTGTCTGCTGTATATAGGACATGTAATAATATTTGTTTACGTTTCCCAAGCATCTGTTCGAAGCAGCGCATTTGCCTTTTCTCCCTTATTTCTACGGCCTATTGAGTTCAGAGGACTTCCATGCTCCTTTTCAAACCGTCAGTTTTAGCAGTCACGTTTTCAGTCGATTTGTTACACGAACTCTTCCGAATGAAAGTCTTTTGGTATTGTCAGTAGGAATTTACTCAACTAATCCCTTTGTTTAAGCACTGTTACCAGGCTCATATCTCGATAGTTTGCTGCGCTGTGTTTTGGGTTCCAAGCGTTAGAGTTTTAAAGCTTAGTAGCTGTCACTCTTTCTAAAAGTACTGCATGGTTTCCAGGTTTAAGATGCCGCCCACCGGTTGCTTAGTTATGTGAAATTCTATAGCTAATTAGCCGCTTTGACAACTCTTTTAAAGCATCAGCAGCACTTGCTTTAACCTAGCTGTGACACTTAAGACAGGGCTAACCAGGTTTAATGTAGGATTTATCAGGAAGTGTTCGCGCAGCAACAAATTTAACAACAAATG